>JAZHYW010004957.1:0-47715 GCA_037355805.1 Ixodes ricinus
CCGCCACCTGTGGGTACGAACACCGGCGCTTTGCCCCCGAGCCACCGAAACCTTTACTGGCTAAATAACTGCTTTGCGCGGGTTACCCACCAGAAAGAAATTGATTTGTGTGTGTGGAAGCTAAGACCGCGCGATGCATGTCTTTACGCTTGCTCGTCTCCGTACCTCATCGCTCGCCCGTACTTGTGGACCGAGGCACAGAAATGAACAAATATTTCGAGCAATCCAAGAGTCCATACATTCGTGAAATAGCTTATTAGTGAAGTTGAACTTACCGGTCATGGTAATAATTCTGGCGTCATAAAATCCTGCGCGGGTTCGGTCATCCCCACGCCACCAACATTCGTAAATTCGGTCGGCATCAAAATCGTCGACACCTAGGGGGTTGAAGTCCTTGATGGAGGAACTAAGCACTGTTTTCTTCACGCCATCGAGGACGTACTTTACGCACACGAAGTACATGATGAGAACGGGCGTGGAAATAGAAAGCGGAGCAAAGGTAACGAGCAAAATGACGAATTCACACAAAGGGAGGAAACGGAAATCTGTGCGACTCGGAACTCGGTGGAGTTGCGTGCACTGTTAGTTTCGTAGTCAAGTAACTCGGTGACTCGCCCTCGCTGGTTACTACAATAAACATAAATATGTATTTCAAGTGTCATTTTTATTGAATTGTACTTTTATGGACTGATAAATAAATAAACATGAAGTATGTTCCAACGCCTCCAACGCTTTGGCAATAAAGCACACATCCAGGCGTGACGCAAATGCGCACCGCGCGTGGCGCTGGCGCTGGCGCGCTGGGGCCACTACGTGAGTTCGTCTGCTCTCTCGCAAACCAACGAGTATCAAATTAATTTAAGAGTTATACTTATACATCCTCCCTCCCCTAAATGAAAGCTGTATTTCAAACACACTCAGGGGTAGACGACTGAGCGTGTAGACAACAATAAACGGCAAGCATAAAAAATCAGACGGACGCGGCAGGCTAAACAGAACCTCTTTAACATCCTCTCTCAACTTGTCCTGCTCCTCCTCCTCACCGGTGTTGTTAATTAAGCGTTTGCTTTCAGTTGCTTTCTTCCATTCGTGCTTTCGCTTTCGTTTAGTATATTCAGCAGTTACTTCGCGACTGCCGAAGATATTTATTTCTTTTGATAGTAACGTGTTCTGCAAGAACGAAATGACCTCTCAGAAGCGCAAGAGCTACCGAGCTTATCTGGAGCCTGATGCTGCTTGCGGCAAGGTACCACGGCAGACCCTTTTCAACGAACGAGTGCGGAAGTCGCAAACTTCGACGACGACCACCCCGGCGGTAAGTAATTCTTTAATACGAGTAAATTTATTTTTAAAAATGTATACATAATGGGCACAAAAATATTAAGTAGCAGTATGTCTCGGGATTCGAACCCGAAACCTCAAGTTCTGCAACAGAACGCCCTGTCCCTTGAGCTAATGCTTCAACAGAAAGTGCGATGCATTCAGCACCTAATGTTGACAGCCGCGCTCACGAGGATATATGGTTTTCATTAATAAATGTAGAGGTACTTAGGCTGGGGCGCGTATGCTGTATGCATGAGCGTCTGCCAGCCAGCGACCATACCCGGAGGACCCCCTAGCAACGACGCTCACGCCGGATTGGCTGCTCAGCAACGCGCGGGAACTTCAAAATCAAATCAAATCAAAATGCTTTATTTTTCTCCATTTGGAGAGGGAAAAACAGAGAAAAAAGCAACATAACAGTTGCTTGAAACTTAAATTGTGGATTCGGACGGCGCGTGTATCACTCGGAAACGCGTTGAATGCCCCCCCCCCCCTTCCCCGGCCTGTGTTCACGCCGCATCGCGGCGACAGTATGCGGCTGCTAATTACAATACTATTAATATTAACCCACTTAGCCTAGCCCTCCCCCTACCCGCTGCTCGCAACCCAAGCCCCGCTGTTTCCCATGCCCCTCCGGAAATAGTCCCATACCATTTAATTCAACAAAATTTTCGTTGACAACACTTTTTTTTCAGTGTTAAGCGTAAAACATAAATGTCATAAATATTGCCAAGTGCCTCAACAAAACAAAATGTTCAAGAAAAAAAAAGAAGCTTACATTGTAATTTGAACTTGGGTCCGCTGCGTATGGGATGACAAACATTTCACGTGCTGCGAAACCAGAATTTGTGTGGTGGTCGAGATATCAGGCAGAGAATTCAATATATCGCTAAAAATTGGATTTGTAAGGTACAGCACTGTAATAGGCCACTTTCAAAAATCCCTCCATGCAACACTGCACGTATTGCAAGCTGGAAACTTGTTGGCCACGGAGCGGAGTGGCATGGTTTCAGTTTCGATCAGACAGCCGCTGTCTGTACTCCTGCAGTGAAGCACGTGAACAACCAAGACTGCATAACTCTTCACTTCACATGCATGCGAACGTGCTTGCAGCCTGCAGGACAGGGGCACCAGTAGGGACGTTGCAATCCATCGTTCTACATTTGCCTACCTTTGCCAAAAATCCAGCACATTGGAACCCAAAAAACACTGCCAAGTGTTTTTTTCGGTATCTCTCGGCAATGCCTACAGCATTGTACACTTGTAGGAAGTCACAGCAATGAAAACGCAAGCAGTGTGTTCCGTCACAACACAATGATCATGACAAAATCTGAAACTGAAACCAAAACTAAGTGGTCAACTGGTACCCAGAATTCATCTCATGCTACCAGGGGCGCTTCGATTCGGGAAAAGATAGAGTGCCTTCATACACACGCGCGCTTTTGCTTGAGTGGTGACATCTCAGCCATTTTTCCGCCCAATAGTTTTTTTATGCGTTTTGAAGTGTGCGCAATCCGGTGTCACTCAGCTCTAGCGCGTAGCTTCAGCTAATGCATATATGCCATTTTACCACCCAAGTCGCGCACCGAGTGCGCGAGAGCGTCACGCGCTGGCACATTCTGGGCAGCAATGGATGTCTTCACCCTGAGACAGACAGACATGTAGGCATCCTAGGAAAATATCTATTTACCTCACAAGTTCGGCTACGTGGTGTATTTAATTTGTGAAAAAAATCAAAGAAATAATTTGCTTCAGTCAAAAGTTAGATAAAAACAAAACAAAAATATCTTTGGGCTGACATAATGTTAAGCGTTTTCTTCTCAAAGCAAGAAAACATTATCATGGGCCACTGGAACGTTTGATAGACAAAAACAAGGAACAATAGTACAGTGCCTGGACATGTCTCCGACTGGTGTGTTTACCGGGCCATAATTTTTGGTCCCTCGTTTTCTGCCTGATGACGTCGTTGGTCACACATTGAGTCGCCGGTCACGCCCCTGGCGGTGGCCCAGCAGGGGGGTGCACATGGCAGACGCCTGTCCTGCTATTGCTCGTTCTGTAGCCAGACATTCGACGGACACTACGCAGCCACGAGTTCGGACACTGTGACGACAGCGACCCTAGCATCTGATCCCCTTCACGCCAGAAGTTTAGCGGAAAACTGCCAGGGTTGCGACGACCGACAAAATGTGCAGCAGGTTTCAGTGACGTCATTTGTTTCCATTTGGGGACCATTTTTGGTACATGAGATGTATCGGATGGTAAACACACCAGTCGGAGACGCATACCAGCACAATAGAAGGTGATGAGAACTTTTTCTTTCCTTTGCACTTTTTTGTTAAATCAAACGTCTTCATCTTGTGCGCTGTGTGCTTTTTTTTTTATTCAGAATAGAAACTAACTTTTTTCTGGGCCGACATGAAGTTAAGTGAATTACAGGTCACCATAGGAACATTATTGTGAGCCATTGAGACAATTTATGGGACAGATGAGGAAATGAGGCTCAAGTGAGAATGACATTCTTTTTTCCTTTTCTCTGTTTTAGCTGATGGCCCACAAAAACAACTCTGAACTACAATAGGCTTAATTTCATGTCTGCCCATTTATAACTCTTGACTGAGTTAAGATTTTTTCGATATTTCTATAAAATATGAAGGTTGCATCATCACAGTTTGGCATACGCTGAGCTAGACAAATACCAACTCACTGCATAAAATTATTTTTATTTTAGAAAGCATTGAAGTTGATAATTGAGGCGACAAAAATCTCTCATTTAGAGGAGACTCAAACCTAGCTGCTACTGGTGGAGAAAACAAACTGCTTAAAACGTGCACTGGCACATTTATCTTTTTCATGTCGGACGCGGACACTTTTTTATGTGCTCATTTGGTTTAATTTAGCTTGTAATCAAGCATACGGATACAAAAATATAATCAGAATGTGCCAATAAAGCAAAATACACAAAACCAAAATGTGTCCAGCAGACAGCTTGGATGCAGTGGTGCTGTCTATAGTGCTCATGTCCAGACACTTCGCTCATCTAGAAAGAGCTCCTGCGCATGCGCAGTTGATGCAGGTCCCGTGGTCAAACCCACACATGTTTATGAACAATGAGTTGGTGAAGGCATCCGCCCACAAAACGTAGCATTTTTTATGTTTCTCTTCTGTTTGGCACATTATGTTTCGGCTTCAGGTGGTATAGCAAATGCACACCCCGAAGACGCTGTTTGTTGAAGTAACACTTCCCCGATCGTCTATATTTCTTACACAATTTATAAAAAAAGCATAATGAAGCTACAAGCAGCATTTTCATTAATACTTTCTCACTTTATTAATTTACCCATTGCTAACAATAGCGTTAAAGTGCTCATTCATAAAGCATTTTTTTCAACATATTTTGAATGCATTTTTGCTTCCTTTCCATTGCAGATTCAATCTGATGGGCCAGGAAGTGACCCTTCTACTGCAGCAGACGACCATGATGCCTCTTCAGATGATGAAATAGAAACGGTAATGGGCGAAGAATCCTCGTCAGCTGATGAATCCTCATCGAGTGATAACTGCTTATCGGCTGATGAATCCTCATTGGGTGATGAAGTGCCATCGTCACCTAATCAAGAAGAAGCCTGTGCAGATCCGGATGCAGATGTGCACGAGTTTCTAAAGAAGTATGCAGATGAGAAACTTCCACATCAAGAAACCCTGAAGGTTCAAGCTATATTGCTCATCCTGACTTACGTCGTCTCCGCAGGATTGTCCTGGGTTCAAGTGGATGGGCTTTTAAAGCTAGTTAACACCCTTTTTGGAGAAGTGATTCTGCCCGGCTCAAAATATGCGTTCAGGAAGCTCTGGGAAATCAGAAAGAACAAAATGGTGACGCTGAACTTTTTTGTGAAGGCTGCCACTTTTACCTGGGTTCGTCAAGCTCTGCAAATGCGCCTTTTACATGTGGCGAGTGTGGGAAGACGTACTCTTCACAGGTCCTAATCAAGAATGGGTGTTTTTTTCTCACATTTGATATCAAGAAGAAGCTGGAGCATATGCTGAAGGACGTGGGACAGGCGCTTGGAGACAACTTGTCAAGACTAGCAGCGTCAGCACAATCAGCGTGCTATTCGGATATCACCGATGGCAGCCTGTACAAGGCCATGCGTGACAAGCTCAACATGGCACTTTATGACATCACAATATCATTCAACAGCGATGGTTCACCCGTCTTCAAGTCAAGTAAAGCGTCCGTGTGGCCCATCCAAATGACCATCAACGAACTGCCAGTCTTCTTGCGATGGAGGCACATTATAGTGAGTGCAATCTGGTTCGCGAAAGAACACCCCCCAATGCACCTCTTTCTGAGGCGTTTCACGAGTGAACTTAACAAGGTTGGAACTTTGGTGTGGGAGTATGGAGGTCAAACAGTGAGGTCACGTGTGTTTGCACTCTGCTGCTGTGTCGACTCTCCTGCAAGAGCAGCTGTCCTCAACAGGAAACAGTTCAATGGATACTATGGCTGCTCTTGGTGTTTCCAGAAGGGGACCCTTGTCGAAGGTATGTTGCATGAAAGTAGATCAATGCATGTAGCAGTTATGTTGTAATTTGAGAGGCTACAATAGGAGCGAAGAGTGTGACTATCTGTTGCCCTCAAGAAATGTTTGGGCGCTTCAAATAGTACTAATAATCAAGGAAAAGTATGTTAAAGGCCCTTATAAATCAAACTCTTCGGAGGTACAGGATATGAAATCAGTAACTATACTTTCAAGCACTACTGAATGTAAATTGTTACACTGCAAGTGATTTCTTATGACATATTAAGAAGACACACTTATTTCATTGTCTTCAAAGTAAACACAGTCATAAACCAAACTTGGTCATACTGCTCTGTTCACCATGTAGTAGGGTGCACAAAAGACGCCATTACATGATGTGATGCGTGGCATTACAAACAGAACTTTGAAGGGAAATTCTTGTGCTTGCTGTGACTGCACATTTCTACATTCTTTGTCCTTGCCACACAATTCTGGCATTGTAGTACAGCAATAATAATAATAAGTTATTATATTGTGCATGCCCCCGTTCCAGATGATTTCACATGAGAGCACGTAAGGTTCTGAACGTTTTGGCTCATGAAACGCAGCCAGATGGAATATCAGTAAATGCATTTTAGATTTTTGAATATTTTATTTCATGTAATCATGTCAATGCATATGGAGGAAAAGGAGAGAAGTCATGAGCGACCTACTGGACAGCAGTGAAAAGGCAGACACAGTAGATTTGGAGGCTCATGAGCCCCAGCGTGTGTAGTGGCAACTAATGATGTCACCTGCATAGAGTGCAATGTAACCTTTTGGTCAATCACCTGTTGCGTTGGCATGCACCTCTTGAAATAATCTACTTGCCAATCTTGGGTTGTTTATTAGAATTTCATGTCATAAAGGTATAGTACTTAGTTAACTATGCATCTGTACTGCCTGATAGGAATACCATGCGAAATTGTATTCCTATATTTAGATACTGCATGGAAAATACTTCTGGCATTTGGTGTATTTGACCACCGGATTGCAGCAACATGTCAGAATTACACAAGAGGCATCTCCTGGCCTAATGCTAGCCTTCTTCTGGCAACGTGCATCCTCATTAGGGATGAAGCTAGGTTGCCATAAGGGACATAATTTCATGAATGTCTATGTGTAGTTTTTATGTGACGGCCTTCTGGTCACCATGCCTAAAGCATGCCATTAGTACAGTGGAAGGTACATTGGCGTGTGCCTCTGTAACCAATTCCCCTCATCCTTTTAATGCTGTAGTAGGTTGGCCGCACGTGCAAAGAATGCCATTTATGGAGTTAAAACTGTATCTCGCATTACTTTCATGAGAAATTAATGTTGCTTTTTGCAGAATGTTTTATTGTTTTAATTTGACAAATATATTATTTGTCAAAATATTATATTATACCTAAAAATAATAATGTTTTAATTTGACAAATATTTTTCTTTTCCAGGCACTGTAAAGTACCCCTTCGAGAAGGATGGTATGCTTGAGCGCACTCATCAGACTGTGCTTCAATCAATGAAAGCTGCTGTCCGCCAAGGCAAGAGTGCAGTTGTTGATGGCATAAAAGGACTCTCCCCGGTTGCGGAGCTGCGTGCTTTGGACATGGTGTGGGGTGTGCCACCTGATTATATGCATTGTGTGTTAGAGGGCGTTGTGCCACAGCTGATGGAGCTATGGTTGTCAGCAACAGGCACTGCTTGGTACATCGGCAACAGGGTCCGCGACCTGGACAGCTGCATGGCGCTCATCAGTCCTCCTCTGTCATTCACAAGGCTCCCTAAGAGTGTCAGTGAGCGGTCCTTCTGGAAAGCAACCCAGTGGAAATATTGGCTGTTGTTTTACGCCCTTCCGTGCCTTAAGGGCATTCTTCCTTGGAGGTATGTGTTGCACCTGGGGTTGCTTTCCGAATCAGTGTTCTTGCTTCTTCAGACAACAGTGCAAGTTGCTCATGTCAGGAGGGCTCAAAGACTGCTCGAGCAGTTTGTGGCAGACTTGATTGCTCTTTATGGTGAAACTGCAGCAACCTTTAATGTCCACCAGTTGTTGCACCTGTCAAGAAGTGTAGAAATGTTAGGCCCGTTATGGGCAACTTCAAACTTCGTTTTCGAAGGTGGAAATGGCGCAGTGCTGAAGTTGATTTCTGCTGCAAAAGGGGTGCCTCTGCAGATAGCCGAGAGGTTGGTAATGGAGACAAGCCTTAATTCCGTTTCACGCCTTGTCAGAATGCCAGGTCACCTAAAGAAAAGATGTGATGAGCTTTCAGCAAGAAAGCTAGGGGGATTCTACATGTGTACTTGGTAGTCCAGTACCCATAGTGGCTCAGCTTCCACTTCACATTCAGGACATGTTTGTCCATTCACTGGGGTCTTGTCCAACCTTGACAGAGTACCTAAGAGCACGCGTAAACAATGTCGTCATACACAGCTCACAGTATAAGCGACCCGAGAAGACCTGTTCAAAGTATGTAAAAATTCATGATGGGACATACTGTGAAGTGAAGCACATTTTTTCTTTTGATGGGCCTTCTATTGCATTTGTTTGCCAAGAGCTCATAACATCAGACAGCAGGTTCGGAACAGCTCATTTGCAGATTTGCCGCCATCCTCCCCCAAATGAACAACTCTGTTTGTTTTTTGAACACGATTTTTCTTCTCAGTGTGTATTTATTGAACAGTGCCTTGAGTCATACATTTCAGACAACCCCAATCGTTATGAAAAAGATTAAGTGCTAAGAATCCCAGGTCGCACATGTCACCATAGTGTTACTTACTGAGCGCTTGTCCCTGGCCAGGTCGACCCCAGAAAGTATGCAGCGATGTCTGGCTACTGCCACCTGGATGGTCATCTGTCACTTGAGGTTGCATTCCTTAAGGCTTAAAAGATAGGCTAACCACCTATTTTAAAGGGCATTGTGAGCCTAAAAGTGATGTCTGTTGTCCCATTGGAAAGCTTGTACGAAACAAAGATGTTATGACAAAATTAACCTGTATGCAACTCTTTCTGAACTTTTATCTGGTAAATTTGAGGGATCTCACAACATCTGAATTTTGGTCTGGAAGTCATTGCCACAGGAGTTTTGTAGAATGCTTAATATAAAATAAAGAACAATAAAACCATTCGTGTTATATAAATTTAGAGTACTGCAGGTGTGGGTAAGATATACAGATATCGTCACATGATTCCCAGCTCCGTTATGATACTTGTTTACAACTCTGTTTTTTACGCTCATAGCTATTGCTTCTTAGTATGGGGAAATACGACTGACCAATATCCAACAAATAGATATTCTCCAAAAAAGAGTGATTCATATAATATGCCACACTCATGCCTATGATAGCCATACGAAACCATTGTTTGAAAAATTCAATATGTGCAAGTTACCAATTACCATACAAAACTTCCTTATGTCATCACCATTTATTCCTATCCATCACCCACCTTGAGTTCAGGAAACAATACTCATTGGGCGGATATATGGTCAGTACCACTCTCCAGGACCAGTTACGGCAATCAAATGTTGAGATGTACATTACCGCGTCTTTTAAATTGTTGCAGTGAATTGAACATAAAAATTTTGAGTGGGATTCAAAAAGAGGTGTGTTTTGTTTTTGTTACGGGAGCTTTCATAAGTATTTATCTGCGTAGTTGGAGCATGAAGTGAGTGTATGATTTAGCTTATTTTTTTCTTTGCCATCTTTGATACCTATATTGTTGGTAATTATGTTAATAGTGTTTAGATATGTATGTGAGCTTTTCTCTCTGCTGCTGTGTGGGGGCAGAGGCTTGTCGAGCAACACTGATTTGCTTTTTTCTCTGCCTCCCTCTCCAAGTGGAGATAAATAAAGAATTTGAATTTGAACCAAATGGCATTGGATTACATAATTGATGTAAATCCTGCATGTTGTAACATCTTTCCAGTGTGCCAGTTGGCCTGGCAAATTCACCCAGCAGACTATATCGTCTATCGGTCATGGTGGCCTTTTCAGACGATCTGGTGGGCCAAACACACCAGGCTGGTGTGCACACTGGGTTGCCCAGTGGGCACACCAAGGAACTCTGGTGTCACATCAAACTGCATGGTGTGCACACCAGGCTGCCTGGTCGGCCCATGAGCCCTTGTGGTGTGACACCAGACTCTCCTGGTGTGCCCACTAGGCTGGTGTGTGGGTACACCAGCATTTCTGGTGGGCACACCAGGCTGATGTGCCCTATACACCAGCATTGCTGGTGGGCACACCAGGCTGGTGTGCTCATTGCTGGTGGGCACACCAGATATTCATGGTGTCCCACCAGGATTTTCTGATGTCACACCAGGATTGCCTGGTGTATTTTTCATTAGGGTAACATTATCAACGCGTCTTTTCGTACGTTAGGTGTCATATCTAGAATTACCAAGTGAGTTTTCTATGTCGGCCTGTATTATGCAGTTATACTTTTCATTAATTAGGTCACAGCTAAAGTTTTCATGAGTTGTGTGGAATTCTATTGGGCGTACGCACCAAGAGTCGATTGAAAATGTCCAGAAACGTTTATTTTTAATTTTTTGAATACAAAAGACTTTTCGAGCGACATTTTGAGGTTTACTTTGAATACAAAATTCTTTTAGAGCGATACTTTTGTTCTACTTTGAGTGCCAGACGACGACACAGATCTCATATTTTCGTTCAAATGCCTTCACGAAGTCATTGATTGCCTTGACCTAACTTCAGCGATAAATATTCATGTTTCGAAAAGAGTTTTGCGAAGTTCTCTTCCATTTTATGTTAATCATTTCTTCCAAACCTGCCTCATGACACGTATTCAGACCTTGTATAATACTTTCAATGATTCCGGCATTGGCATTTTTAACCCATCTTTTGCAGCGTTCAAGTGTTCTCTTTCAAATCTATAAATTTTACCCCATCTTCTGTATCGTTCTAGTTTTTTCTTGTCAATTTGTGGGATTATTCTTCTTTTTGTGTGTATGTTCATTTTGCATCATTATCAAAGCGTTGAGCTGTTTATGATCACAAAAAATAAACAAATGAATGAATGAATGAATTAATCTTTAGAATCATTAGCACCAATCTTTCTTCTATGGATACTCAATTCAAGTGCATACTTTCTTTGAGGTGAAATAATTTTAGCCATGCCTTTATTTGTAATTAAGTCCGGATAAAGACCGATTATTTTACGAGTCAGCCTGGTCAAACTCCGCGCGCCGTCTAGCTAGCTAGAGCTTTCACTGTTTCCAGCGCATCTCCACGCGTATGTACTGCCTAGCTCACAGTTCAAAGATAGGGGTTCGTGTTTTCGGTGTTTATTTTTGTTTTATTTCGGAAAATATGTTGAGGTTTACTTTTTCTCGTAGATTCGGTGTTCTTGGTTGACGCCTTTTCAGTTGGAAAAAAACAACGAGGTTTATTGTACATTGTACTGAAGAAAATGGGGCATCGTAGTCTCTGAGCTCTGGGGAACATTTTCATGACCCGATTGATCGAATTATATTCTTGTACCGACAAGAAAAGGAAGCGGGATGTGGGGTTCCAGAGCAAGAATCAGTCTCGACGACAGTTCAGTGGGGGCGGTATTTTGTGTCAAAATAAAACTACAGACAAAAGATTGTATTTTCGCGAAGCTTGGTTTTTCTTTAATCAAGGAGACCTCAAATTTGGTGTTTTCGGTTTTAACCGATTTTGAGAAAACCGACTTGGGGGTAAATTTTTGTGGTTTATCGGGTTTACCGATTACACTGAACCCTAGACTTACGTAATGCGAGGTGGCCATAGAGTCAAACCAAGGTTCCGTTATTTCCCGCTTCCAGATAGGAATCAGGTCTTGAATTACGGCACTTTGTGTCGCTGAGGAGTAAATACCTATCTTATTATGTACCTATGTACACGTGCGTTGTAACAAATACCCAACACAATGACGTTTGCAGCGGGGTTTCATGGATAAGTGGACATGCCAACAGTCTTCCCCCTCTGTAGCCCCCCCCCCTTTTTCATTTGTAATCATAGGGCCCCCTCCGCAGCTTCTGCGGAACTGCCACTGTAAGAATCCCGAACAAAAACAAACTTCCTACAATACTATTTCCCGAACAGTTTTATTTTGTTTAAGCCTTCTGAACATTAGACTTCCAAAGCAAAAACTAAACCCAAAACAGAACACGTGAAAAACAAAGTTCCGATAAACGGCTCATCGAAGTTGGGGTTTTCGAAAGTTGACGCCGACGGCTAACTGTCTGACGCCATTGACTCGGCGCGCGGAGGGCCGGGGCAACATGAAGAGACACGATACTCCACGTAGCACGCACACACTCAGAAAAAGCGACGAAACCAGACCGGTTCGCGACGGTCAAAATAAAATACAGGGAGGGTGCAACCACCTCGAGTAGCGCCCCGGCTAGCTCTGGGGCCTCGACCCCTCGAGTTCTTAAGCAACGTTTTATATAACATATGGCTCCACCAAAGTAGGTCACCATAAACCGCTTGCACTGGCAATGCTGCGAACTTTGCCCGCCTTTGCAGTTTCACCTGGAACTAACTATACAGAACTTCTAATCACTAATCTCTTGCCCGGGACTCTGAGACCGAGGTGGGGAAGTCACTTCCTACTCGGACCCGGCTACCAAGCAACACACGGAAAGAAAAAGTCCCGGCAACTGCCGTCGACAGAAACAATTGTCCACTATTTCTCCCTTTTAGGAAAAAAAGAATGAGCTTCCACGCAGGCTTGTCCCGGTGACACAGACGAAAGCCGCTTTAAAGATAAGCCTTTAGCGGGAGTCGACAGCAATATATTCGAAAGAGTTCTCTATGGCGGTTTCAGTAAGAAGGAAAAGCACGTGCGCAACAATTACAATTGGAATGAATCAACATGAGAGAACAACTAACCGGAATTGTGAAAGAAAGAGCCAGAGAGCGCGCGACTTAATGTAAGCTCACTTTATGCATAAAAAGTTCGCACAAGGTGTACGTGAAACATCTATTTTGCTGTATGCTGCCGTGGCAGCTGAAGTCGACCGCACTGCTCCGGTACCGGTGAAGAACAACCTTTTTTTCGATCCTCTTCTTCAGACTACAAATGCGACAGACAGTAGCGCCGCAACAACAGTTCCCCCTTTCAAGAATAAAAAGGAAATGCTATGTACAACATTAGGAACTAGAACACTAATATAAAACAAAATCCCGCAATCTTTGTGGTCTGGAGGTCTTTCTGGCAGACCGTCTTGGTTCCCTGGCCACTGAACTGGGCGAACTGATGAGAGGACATCCCGGTGCCGGCGAGGTCGATGGAGATGGCGGCAACGCAGTCTCCAACAATGTCGCGGGAGGTGATTGTGGTTGCGCGACCATAGAAGGCGAAGATGCGGTTGATGATGAGGTCGCTGATGGTGTCAAGAACCTTGGGATGTGGCCGAGGTCAGCTTGAGGAGGTGGCTTCGTGCTTGGTGGTACGACGACGAGCCGCTTCCTGTTCCACACTTTCCCGTCTTCTAGACGGTAGGCGTTCTTCCCCAGGTATTTCACCACCTTGAGGGGTGCAGAACAGCTGAGGCTACCTTTAGGAATGTGTCCTGGTAGCTTGACCCGTTCTCTATCTCCAGGTTTCAGCACGCTGACTCTGACTCCCCGGCGAGCATCTGTATACTTCTTGAACTTCTGCTGCTACTGAGTCACTCGTTGTCGCAGCTCTCCCAGACTCTTTGTCGGGTCATCGAAGAAATCCTTGGACGGGCCCCCACGATGTCCAGCCTCATCCTTGGATGGCGTCCATGCAAGAGTAACGACGGCTTCTCGCCTGTGGCAGCGTGAGGGGTACAACGGTAGGCTCCTAGGTACTTCACCACCGCTTCCTTTAGGGGACGCTGCTCCTGGACACTGATTTGCACAAAGTCCTTCAACACATGGTTGAAACGTTCGATCTGGTCCATTACTTTGGGGATGGTACACCGAAGAGAAGGTGTGTCGCACTCCCCGTTCTGTCAGAAATGCTTCGAACTTAGCAGAAACGAACTGAGGGCTAAGATCACTCACAAGCTCAGTAGGGTAGCCTTCCCGGCTAAACACTGCCCGTAAAAACGAGATGATCTTTCTTGACGTCACTAGTGCCGTCAGACACACTTCGGGCCACTTGCTGAAGAAATCTATTAGTGTTACAGCGTACCGGCAGTCGCTTGGAGCATTGGCTCAGGGAGCAGACGGAAATGCAACCGGATGTAAAGGAGGTACCACGGGCTTTGCAGACTTGTCAACTGCTTGACAAACACCGCATGACCTAACTGTAGTTTCGATATGCGTGTCCATTCCAGGCCTCCAATACGAGTATCGAGCCCGCTGCTTAGTTCTTGTTAGTCCAGGGTGAGCTTCGTGGGCTAGTTGCACAATCTTCGCAGTAAGAGCGGTAGGAACAACAACCCGATCCCCCGAAACAGCAGGTCTCCACTCGTGGAAAGTTCTTCTTTTACTTGGTGAAAGGGTGCCAGGTCAGGATGCAGCTCCTTTCTTGGACGCCAGGTGCCGGTTGTCAAAGCAATCACTTGTTGTATACGGTTGTACTGCCGAGTCTCTTTGACTAACTCTTGCTGCGATAGACCCGAAGAAATGGCACGGACAACCTCGTCTTCCTGGGTCTTCCCGGGCGCATCAAAAGGAATACGCGAAAGAGCATCTGCCACAAAGTTGTCTTCTCCCTTCTTGAAGACCATGGTGAAGCTGTATGCGAGCAAACGAGCATACCATCTGGCAATCCTGAATGGTCGTTAGCCAGTCCCTTGCGAGCGGAAGCACTCCAGCGGTGTACTTCAGCTCCTGTGGCGTCAGGGTTCGAGAAGCAAAGGAGATGGTCGCAAGGTCTTCATTTTTCTTCTGCTGTAGAACAGCTCCAAGGCCGTATGCTGAGGCGTCAGTTGTCACGACCACGGGCAGCTTAGGGTCGAACATTTGGAGAGGCTCACAGGAAAGTAAGAACTTCAGTCTCTGAAAACTCTTCTAGAGCAGCCGTCCAGCGGAAAGGTTCACCCTTGCGTAGTAGCTCACATAATGGTTCTGCCAGCTCTGCATATCGAGGGATGAACTTGGCATAGTAGCCGACCATGCCCAGAAACGAACGTAGCATGGTGACGTCTGCAGGTGCTTGAGCCTTGACAGTCGCGTCAACATGGCTTTGCATGGGTGACACTCCCCGCTCTCTGACAACATGCCCCTAAGAATGACAGTTCCCAAACATTAAATATGCACTTGTCGTTTAGCTTCAAGCCCGCTTCGCGCATGCGACGGAGAACTTCATGCATATTCTTGAGGTGCTCCTCTTCGGTAGTTCCAAAAACAATGATGTCATCCAGGTAGCAGCGTACTTGTTGACATCCTTTCAGGATTGTATTTATCATTTTCTCGAACGCAGCAGGAGGCGATGCCAACCCGAAACAAACCCTGGTGAACCTGAAAATTCCAGCGCTGGTTATGAACGCCGTCAGGTCTCGGCTTTCCGGGCACAAAAGGACCTGATGGTACGCGCTCGATAGATCCAGGCGTGAAAAGTACTTAGCTCCGACTAGTGCTTGTAGCAGTTCCTCAGTGTGAGGCAACGGAAAGCTATCACTTATGATGGCCTTGTTTACTTCTCTTAAATCGACACATAGTCGAACTTTCCCCTTCTTCTTTTTCACTGCCACGATCGGCGAGACCCAATCGGACGCATCAATCTTCTCGATGACGCCCGCTTGTAGAAGTCGCTGGAGCTCTTCGGAGACTTCGTCTCTGACAGAAAACAGAAGTCTTCGCAGCTTGGCAGAAACGGGCTGAACTCCTCGACGCGTTTTCACCTTGTGAGCGAACCACTTCGCGGTACCGAGTGTGCCGTCGAAAAGGTGAGCGAAGTCAATGTTACAGTGTACTAGAATACTTGGGTAGTGTTGGGACCGGAGGGGCTCGCGTGAAGCGCGTGGTATTGATCGCGAGAGGTGTCGACACCGGTGCGTTATCCAGAAGGTCTGCGCATGCGCGGCTGCACGCGCGAAAATATGAATCTTTGGTGCCGCTTTGGTGGAGTGCACATAGGATTTGTGATACAGCTGCGACCTGCCAGCGGTCGTACCGCGGCATCAATTACGCTGCGGCACGATCGTTAGCAACATGACGCTTTAATGTACTGGACGGTACAAGCTGCATTACCCTTCCTTTACATAAGAACAATTGGGCCTTTAAAAAAGCGGATTGCAAGTTGTTTCAGCGTAGAATTGGCTGCGACTTTTGGTTTGTCGGATAGTGAGCATTTTAAATGAAATGACAATTTTCTTGGTCGCAAAGGCAGAACATTAGTTATTTGAAAGGAATATCTAAAACTCGGAACCAGTTTTTTTTCTATCTTATTTATAAAGGAACGAAACGGCGCATACTAAAGTCTGTGATTGTTTTATAATGTTTTTAATACCCGAGGTTAACTTCTTTGTCTTCTTTTCTGCCCGTCTTCTTTTTCTTGACCTTAATCAGCTCGCTTCACTTGTCACTCATTCTTGTGTTCATTTATGCGACGAGCCACCCAAGCGACAGTCGCAAAATGGTGAGAATCTTTTATTTCTTCATGGCTGCCATGACCATCCGAGGACCACCCGACGTGCACTTGTAAGAAATGGCTTATAAGCCGTGATAATTTTTATCACGCGTTTTAACATTGAACTTAAGTGCAAAAACTGAGACAACGTGGGCTGAACAAGTAATGTTTTATAAGATTCAAGTGGGAGAGATGCAGCCCGTCGAAGTGCCGCTTCAGCTTCGGGAGTTGTTCTCATGGCAGTGTCATCTACGAAATGACCCTGAAGATATAATTGCATACCACATCAGGTAAAATGTCGAGGAAAAAAAAAGAACACCGCCCTTGCAATGCTGATCTTGTTAGACTTGTTAGACCAGTAAGGAGTTGGCACATTCAGAGAGCCTAGTGCGTCACGGCCGATGCCTTGTGGGATCACGGCAGGCTTCGCTGTTCACCACTGGTGACAACGGGTCAGTTTCCCGAGCGAGCCCCGAACGCTTTGCAACGATGGGCTCTGGTGAACTTGCTTTCCGCTTCCTTTCATCTCGTCCTGCGGGAAGGTCATCACTCAGGTCCTGGGGTACAGTTGGCAGCAGAGTCGGTACCGCGTCTGGCGTAAGCGCTGGGTGTCCACGAGGGATCCTCACTTCCTTTCCGCTGATGATATGGACGTAGTCTCGAAGGATGAAGCGGGGCTTGAAGTGCAGCTCGCAGACAGCGTATTGTTTATTCAAAACGCTTGTCCGATCACTTCACATTCTTCTCCCAAAGATCTATTTCGGCTCTGTCCTTTGGAACGCCGAAAAGGGACGTCGTTTCCACTCCTTTCACTCGGATGAGGCCCGTTTTGCAACAAGGTACAGAGAAAGAGTTCTGTCGCTGTTTAGCTGGCGGCATTTTGGCACTACCCTTAAGCGGGTTTCACATGCAGCGATTTCGGCCCTAGAGCGGTGCGATTTCTGCCGTCGCGGCGCTCTGGCCAGCCGCAGCGGCAGAGCGGCACGGTTCCAACAGGTTGGAAATTTTTCGCGGCGGCAGAGCGGCAGCTTCCCAACTGGCCAATCACAGCGAGGCGGGAAATCACGTGACAGAAGGAGAAACATTGCGGGAAAGCTGGCACATAGGACGGCTGCATTTTCACGTTCTTGAAGAAGACGACAAGCAGAAAAAGTACGCAAGCGACAGCTTTGCGGTTTCTTTTTTCCGGCGGCTCGAGCTTCTTTGATTCATCAGTGGCGTCGGAACTGTTCAGGAGATTATGGAGGACGGGGATTGCTGTCCCCTTCCTCGGAAATCGTTTTCTCAATGAAACACGCGGCTCTTTCTTACTTTCCTCGCCTGAGTACCAAGTGTAGCGAGCGCAAGAGACGCTAATCGGAAGCGGCCCGTGCGAGCTCTAGTGAGAAAATTAAAAGACGAAGAAGAACTGAGCAACATTGACGTGTCTTTTCGAACACAGATCGTCCACCAAGTAAGAAAATGGATCCCGCCCAGTTCAATGAACTGCTTATAAGTGCAGTGTCGAAGCGTCGGGTTCTTTGGGACGCGCAGCTCGAAACATTTAGAAACAATACGACCAAAGAGAAACTCTGGGAAGAGGTGACTGAGGCCGTGAAAGTGATCGCATCTGCTTGCTGCAAGCAACATTGGCCATCGCAATGGCAGAAAACGCTCATGTGAAATGAAACCTCGCGATCCCTGCCGCCGCGCCGCTAGCGGCAGCGTTTTCGGCCGTGGAATCGCTGCATGTGAAACCCGCTTTAAGCCTGGTTAACATGCAGCGGTTTTGGCCCTAGAGCGGCGCGATTTCTGCCGTCGTGGCGCTCTGGCCAGCACCAGCGGTTGAGCGGCACGAGCGCCGCGACGGGAGAAATCGCGCCGCTCTAGGGCCAAAATCACTGGATGTGAAACACGCTTTAAGACTGAACTAAATGGAACGAATTATGTGACGAATTAACTGGCGAACGCCGCCCGACGGCACGCTCGCTTTGCGCGCGACGTAGCAGCCACTGTGTTGATTCCACGCGCAGAGCAAAAGCCGCCGGGCAAAATTCGTCGGTTATTCGCAGCATATTCGTTCCATGGAGTTCAGCCTTTACGCGTTCACCATCCGCAAAATCAGAACACAAGATTCAAAGCATGTTACGATCGAACACACGGAACTATGAAATCGTGGTCCCGACACACGTACCGCTCGAAGTGAAAAACACACGGACTTTGTTTCACCTTGTGTCGTACCGCAGGAAAGGGTACAAGCGGGAGCTCCTTGCTCTAGGGCACATCTCAGCGGCACAAGCTCTCGTGCACCAAGGGCAGCTGCCAATACTATGAGCTCGCGCTTCTAGCCTTCGCTGCGGTACAACATAAGGTGAAACGGAGTGCATAAAATCGTGGTACCGACGCGTGCACCGCTCAAAGTAAAAGAAAAGGCGGGCTGCGCGGTTTTTTTCGGATAACTCGACTACAGCGCCACCACGAACTGTCAATACACGCGCCTTCACGAGCTCCCGTTGTCGAGCCGCTCCGTTCCCAACACTATCCAAGTATTCTAGTACACTGTAGTCATGTACCAAGTTTCGAGGGAGTCCAGCTGGTACGCACGTGGTGTTGAAACATTTCAACGCGCTACCGCTGATCTCAAGAGATAAACAAGCGATGGCGTCGATTCCGAGTATGTCCGTACCGTTCGGGACAACATAGAAGCGTACAGAAGCCATGCGCTCCTTGTAACCGACAGCGGCAACAAAGCAGCCTGCTACGGCGATCTTCTGCTGCGAAAAATCGAACAAACTTGCGAACGTACCTTGCAACTGGTAAGCAGAACTGAATTTTTTTCTTTTGTAACGTATCTTCGACATTATGGAAACTGCTGACCCCGTGTCAACCAAGAATGATTGGGGTGTTCCTTCGACTTAAACTGAAATGTAGATACCGCTCTCTGGTCTATCGTGCACGTGAATGATACTAACAACGTCCTCGTCAGAGCCATTCAAGTACGCAACTTCTCTGACACTACCCCCTTGGCTAGTGTGACTGGCGGTACTCTTGCAGATAGCACGAAAATGTCGGACTTTCCCGCATCCAGCACACGTTTTTCCTCGTGTTTTGCATGTAGCGGAATTTGCAAGATGTCCCGACCACCCGCAGCGGTAACATTTCTTCGAAGTGGAGGATGAAGGTTCTCCCTGTGTACGCTGTGGTCGCTCGGTTTTCGGACACTTAACGTCCACCTTCTGCACCGATGAAGACGATACGACCTCTTTACAGTACCGGACCGCTTCCTCGATCAGTCAGCCGATGGACAACGCCCGGTCCAGGGTTAGACTACTTCCTTCCAGTAGTAGACGCTCTCGTAACTGCTGGCTCGTAGTCTCCGTCACCAGCTGATCTCGGATGAACTCGTCCGCCAAGAGTCCGAACTCGCAGTCCGCCGACAAGTCTCACAGCTCGGCAACGAATACTTCGACAGATTTACCCGGTAGCTGCGCTCGCTGCCTGAAGCGGTGTCGTCCAAAGACCACGTTCGAAGTTGCCGCGAAGTAGGTCTCCAGGGCCGCCAAAGCGACATCGTACTCGTCCGGCGCAGTCGGTGTCTTCGTGCCGGCAGTTGTTTCCTTCAGTGGTACCGGAGGATCCGTCTCCGGAAGTGTGTAGAAGACTCATTCCCTCAACACCGAGGCAATGTAGAAGTAAGGCCTTCCGCCGAGCAGGTTCATCCATGGGCGTCGCCCCCCGAGGCGAGCAAGTATTTTGGAACACCCGCCGCCACTGTTTCCACAGGATAGCAGGTCTCCCGGGAGCGGGAAGGAAAGGAGGCGGCACCGCTAGTCTCATGCTTGTCGGTACATCACTCGTCGCCAATCTGTTGTATGCTGCCGTGGCAGCTGAAGTCGACGGCCCTGCTCCGGTACCGGTGAAGAACAACCTTTTATTCTATCCTCTTACTCTTCAGACTACAAATGCGACAGTAGCGCCGCCACAACATATTTCATGGAACAGTGATGAGATAAGCGTTTTGGAGAAGTGTTTTGTGATTGGAGGAGCAAGCGTGTATTCACCTGCCAAGCGCAAGAATGGTCATGATGAAGGTGACGAGATATGCTTTTTTTTTCTTTTCTGCACTTTTAAAATATATTTGTGAATGACGCCGGTGTTTTTGTTTTTCTTCTTCCTTGTGTCCGTGTTTCTTTTTTCCTTCTTACACCATGCTTGGTAATAATATCGGGGTTTGGCATCTCCAGCTGTGTGCCTGCTAAACGAGTTAGAACACTTTCCCAATCCACCCTTCGTAGGAGTTCTAAGTATTCTTAAAAGTGTGTGACTTGTGGATTTTTGATCACACTGATAAAGTTTATTTTGGAAACATATGTGCATTTTCATTAATCAAAAATAATGAGAAAACTTTAAACAATTTTTTTAAATTTATTTGCATGTTTCTTGCAATCTCTAAAGTGCGCCGTGACCTGCTGTTCCTTAAATGAAATTAGGGATTCGATCTACGCTGTGAAGGAGGTTGGACACCGAAGCTGTGGCACAACCTTCCACGATTGCCCCCTGCGCCATAGACCCTTTCTATGGCAAGCGCCACCAGGTGGTACTCCAGTATTTAGCTTCCCAGAGAACTTTCGTTTTATAAAAATAAGGAACAGACGGCACCTTAACATCGCTGCTTGAAATGTAGATTAAACGTTTAACTACAAATTCTACAGCTGAACGCCAAAAGAAGGAAGGAGTGCGAGATCTGTTAAAATGTTTCGAGTATTCATATAAATAAACGTCTTTCATCCATGATGTAATATTGCGCATCCAAAGGCCCTCATTAAATTTCCAACTTTGTTTTCCGTTTAGCATTTATGCTTTATAGCACTGGTGACATAAGCAAGCTCAGCAGGCGTCCAAGGACGGTACGACCGGAAGTCGCTTCGGACGCAATCGGCAGTTCATGTTTGCAAAGAGCGAAGGGGTGAATATTGAAAGATTTACGAGAGTAAATACACTTCACGAAAACTATTTTTTATATAAAAGACTTCGTACGCTGCCGTTGACGCGGCAGCTTATGCAACCGCAATTTTTACTGCGAAGCGTATGCGGGGAGCGCTACGTGCTAATCATCGTTCGCGCACCTTATCCTCTATCACATTGTTTTGACACTTGTTTTGTGGTTTTCTAATTAAAACAAGTGCCAAAACCACATAATAAATAATGAAACGCGCGCGAAAGGAAGAGGATTCCGCTCGTCATAATTTGGCTACCTCGTCGCAAACTTGATGCCGTGATATCAGTCGCTGATAATCAGGTGAATGCATTTTTCCTCGCAAAGAAAAGAACCATACGCTGCCGCCAGAAGTCAGGCAATGCGAAAGCCAACAGAAGATGTTATCGGGCTGCTGACGTCATGGGGTTTTCTGGTCTGCTGCTAAGCCTCGGGAGCTCGGGCGCATTTGAGACTCAAATTTGCGTTCCACTCTACTCGCGTGCTATTTCAAGCAGTGCTTTATTTCAAACAGCCAGCAAAAACCTTCTCTCTTAAGCCGGCCGATATGTTCCGGACTAAGATTTGCAATCCGGTCGCTGCAATGCAATAAGGCTTTAAATCCGGAATAATCGATCTGGCTTCCTATCCTCATGATTTCTTTTCTTCCTTCGTCTTTTTCTCCTTAGCACTGTCCAAACCATCGTCAAGATATAAAAGTAGACTAATTAAAGAAATTTCTGGCGCTATTTTTGCGTGCCAGTTTTGTCCTAAAGGATGATGGTAAACGCGTGGTGACACAAACCGTGTATTGAACGGCGATTGAAATTACCGTGGTCTTTATTTTCGACCGCTGGCTGTCAGTTTGTGCTCGTGCAATCCTTTAACATATTTTGTGATTAAGTGATGTGCCTTTCTTGTGTAAGCAGCATAAAAAATATCGCCTACAATGCTGCTTTATTCTAATATAGAGGGACGAATTTTTAAGGTTACCACTCGCTTACCTGCAATCCACGAGAAGTCCGAACTGCTTGCGGTCCTTGTGCTTTTTGGCACTATGAAGGAATTGTTTTAAGCGACCACTGGATTCTTGCGAAAAGGAGTCATAATAACCATAGTTAAGACGATCCATGAATGTGTAGTCACACAAATCGGATAACGGATAATCGAAAGTTTCTTTGTTGAGACCGTCAACCCCATAAATGCAGACCAGAGGTTTCTTGATCAAAGGTTCCACTAAAGAGGAAAAAAAGGAATAAGCAAGAATAAACAAGGAGGAAAATAATAATTTATCAAACGTATTTTTACCCTATTAAAAATTCGACAAGGGACCCCCAGTATTTGTAAGTGTTTTGACGTAATCTTTAAAAATCTTTTACTGCTTTGAGATGTACGTCAAATTTCCTAAGGGGCCTTACGTACCCTTTCTGAATTTCTAGGGTATAATGAGACCCGTCATAGTTTTTAGAGACCTGTGGGATCCGTCTAAATTTTTTTTCGGATACCATAGTACCAATTAAAGTCGTTTTGACGTGTCGGTTAGAAAATTACGTGACCCTTTATGATATGTGTGTAGGGAAAGCCACCTTACCATTTCGAATCAGGCCGGTGGAGCGCGCGTTGGAAATTGAGACGTTCCCCAGTCCCTTACTGCTTTGTCAGTGTGTTTTATCATTGCTTCCTATATACAGGAAAGCTAATCAAATTGACGGCGCAACAATAGAGCGCAAGGTCGCCGAGAAAAAAGAGAGGAGAAGCGACAGAACAGGGCACGCAATGGTGTCGCAGTGGGCAATCTGTCATCAGCGCCAGCGGACCTGGCGGCCTCTACAAGGACGCATTTCTAATCCTTTATTATCTTTCGCATTTTTATCTCGCAAGCGCAGTCGCGGAAAGGCTGCAGCGAGTGTTGCACAAAGCAAAAGAAGAAGGATGTAGGCAGACGTCATATTTCACCTTTTAAAAATAGACAGGATTTTTTTTTCGAATTTGACCGCTCGCGTGGTGGTAGCGCCACCAAAAGGACCCCTCTATTCTCCGTTTCACCTTATGTTGTACCACAGCGAAGGCTAAAATCGCGAGCTCATAGCGTTGGCAGCTGCCCTTAATGCATGAGAGCTTGAGCAGCCGAGATGTGTCCTAGAGAAAGGAGCTCGCGCTTGTAGCCTTTCCAGCGGTACATCATAAGGTGAAATAGAGTATAGGATGCTTTAAGCACCCTCTTTCTCCGCATCTCCTCTCTTTTTTTTGTTATAGCGTTTCATTGAGTTCTGATACCCTTTCTAGTGTAAAAAAGCAATCCCTTCCGAAAAAGAAAAACAGTATAAATTGGATTATGGAAAGAAATCTAACTGGAGTTCATGTGTCCTTCAAGAAATCCAGTTAGATTGTCTGTTCCATAATTAAGTTCATACCGGTCGTTTCGGTAGGGATTGTTTCATGTATATCTTTGGTGGGCTAGAATTAAGAAAAAAAAGAGAGAGATGGCGTTTTCTTGCTGCCCAAGGACACCCAGTGTTCGCTCATGATTGAGAAGAGTGCGCATGGGGAACATGGGAAGGGGACTTTTTTCTGTTATTTTATATATAAACTGTTTTAGTTAGTCGAAATTCAGCCTTTGTCAGAAGCTGTTCTGCTAGCTTTTTTCCCGTCACCGAGCGCAAATTGAATGCGCTACAACCAGCGGACGCTGAGTGTCGGATTCCCGTCCCATGCCTGAAGCAGCTAGGATGCGGATAAGGAAGGTCTCGCAGCGCCATCTTTAGGCGCCTCTTTGTCCGTCCGCCTACAGAAGCATCCAGCGATCGAAAACGACGCCGTGACGCCACCGCGACGCCACCATGAAACGACACCGTGACTGCGTTCAGGATTTCTGAATGGCGGCGGATCTTGGTTGTAGGTTTTGTGGTTTTCGCTAAACGTGCTAGTTTTTGTGTGTACGTGTTTTATTCTTTGAAGTGTCGTATCTAGTATTGTACAATCCGGCTTGTGAGCGCCTGGAACTATATTTTTTAACGATAAATAACTCGGTTGTGCTTTTTTGGTGTGAGTGCTTTAGTCTACAGCTGCTTGCACCTGGGTTTGAGTAAGCGTTACTTCTTATTGTCGTTTTGGGTTAAAACATGCGAGTAAAACTCAATAAGTAAAATAAATATTCCAACCGCGTTTTAAACATTATTTTTGGTTTCTGCGTCATATTTATTTTCGCACCTAAAGTGTTGAAGGGCTGAGGGGGTCTGAAAGGCTGAAGGTCTGTATTAATTTGACGGGCTGAAGGGGTTTGAAGTAGTGCGGTTCTTATGGGCTAAAAGGGTTTGAAGCACTAAGAAAGTCCAATAATGCATCCAGGTAAGAGATATTTTAAATAAAATAGTTTTAGCTTCTAAAGCGCAACAAGAAAATGTATAATAATTTTGTCTACTCTGAATTCCTGGGAAAAAAAACTAGGAAGAAAAAAACAACTTTGCAACATTGTTTATTATCCCAAATTCTTCAGGCAGAGGCGGAGCTCGCTATAAAAACAGAATAATTCTTAACATATATTTAGGCAAGATCAACACAAATAAGACATTTTATATTTAAAAAGAATAAACTGCCCGGCGCAATAATTTAGAACAAAATACTTCGGTTTGTCTTTTGATGCAAAAATTATAATTTGTTTTTCACACGCAGCCTGATAATTGGCCATGCAAAGAGAAGTCTTCTTCAGAAAAACACAACCAAAAAACATTTACATGAAGAAAGGGAAAGATACTGGCGGTAAGAAGCAAAAACAATTTCTCTCTCCCTCATTCGACCTTAGCACCATTATCTGCGCCATACAAAAATGTAATTCCTTTGAAGTTGACAGTGCGCCCTTCACCTTTCAAAACGAAGTTACCAAATACACCTTTACAAGTAAAATTTCACTGGCGATGATTACGCAAAGGTTTTTCTATGAATTTTTTTATGTTAGCAAGACGTGGAGGATTTTTGTTTAAATTTTAAAGGTCAAATATGGTCGTAATATTTTATGTACAATACAAGTTTTTTTTTCGGGGGGTGGGGGGGCGAGCTAATTAAGTGGACAAATTAAGGTTTTTTGCGTACGATTTTGTGATGGGCAATACGCCACGAAAGCGGTGCATGCTTTGCAAAATACGGTGATATACGACTCAACAAGGCCAGGGCAGGTGTTTGAACTCCTATTTACTTTTTCTTTGATAAATGTTTGCGACGGTTTATGCAGAACTATGCCTATTTAACACACAGTCTTGACAATCTATCGATGCAGTCTGGGACCTGTGAGTGCTGCCTACTTTTAGTTTATAAATATAAAAATCCCAAGGTTAGCTGCATAACTGCACTAACCATGTTTTGAAGCTTATCCTCAAGAACGTTGAGCTAAAATGAGGAAATCTCAAAGGAAGATTAACTGCTCTTGTGAATAGAAGCTCAGATCGGACAACATGCTTTTATTTATATTCGGGGTGTGAGGCTATAAACGGGTTTAACCAAATAATCTGGGCGCCCGTACTTTCAAAATCTTGCTTTTAAAATTTTCCACGAAAGTCATAGTGTGCTGGTTTAATAATAGAAAATAGCCCTTGACTGCTCTTGCCAGAAGTGTTAATACACGCATTAAAAGATTTCTTCTGTAGTTCGCCTGGCACAAAAGTGGGTCCAACTAAGAAGCAAAGTAGTTATTGGACTAATTGATTTGGAGTTTAAACGGACACTACACCGAACTTTCGGAGTTTATTTATTCGTCTATACGTGTTCAAGGTAGCAGTATCACATCGGACACACCAATCTCTTGTAGGAAAAGACAAGAAAATATATTTTAAAACGAATTAAACTAAAAAAACGAAGGGCGCCTGGCAGATGTCGCTAAAGCCTCGTTTGAAATTCCTGTCTAGGAACCTTGACAAGTAGTGACGATGCCTGTCTAGCCTAGAACTATGCACACCTTGAACCTGACGTCATCCCTCCAGTTCTCCCGCTTTCACGGGAAAAGAAGGGAAGACAAAAGTCCTCTCTCACCGTGACTCTTTTTTGTGTGTGTCCCAGACGTCGCTATTGTCCTTCTATAAGTTATAGACGGATAACCCGTCACTCAAAATTCATACAAAGGCAGCTTTGCAGTTTGTTGCGGTGGCCCGCTCGCTGACGTGCTTCTCCCGTTTCGGTGGCTGCAACGGCTAGGACTTCCTGTCGACGTCGTACTCGCATCAGCCTTGCTGGTTCCTAGACAATTTACTTCACAATTGATCTAAATGTCACGTGCTCTCCGCTGGCTGTCCTCCGAGCGCTTTCCAAATTGGTCCGCTCATCACAAGAAATACAGCCGTCAGTCTCAAAATACAAACGTACGATAGTAATTTACGAATATGGTGGATCATATTCAGCCTATTTCTGAACACGACGCGTTTATTTAATATTTCGCGGAAGTATCGCTTTAAAATCTAGAAACAAGACAAAAATAAGAAGTTGCAATCAAATGTAAGATGACACAAGGCATTGTGTTATAATAATAATAATATATCTTTCAATACTGCAGATTGGACGAGTTGGGAAGGCATAATTACGAACCAGCGCACAGGTAGAACAGCTACTCAAACTCCAAACACACAGAAAAATACACTCACACAGCGCTAAACTATCAACTGATTTGTATTTCAAACTTCCTCTTCTTCGACCCCAAGGAATATGTTGCCAAGGAAGAAAAGGGGAAAGACAAGGCAAAGAGAAGAAAGGCGAAAAAAAAAAAAAGAAACAGAGATGAATAGAAAAAGGAAAATAGAAGACAAAGCAAAGTAAAATAAAGGAAAATAATACTAATACATCCGAGTCCAAAAGTTAAAGAAAATTACAAAAATAATTGCAACATAAATCACGAACATATATAAACCAGGTGATATGCTGGTAGATCAGCATATCACCTGGTTTATATATGTTCGTGACTAAAGCTGCAATTATTTTTGTAATTTTTGTTACTCTTGGACTTGGATCTATTAGTATTATTCTCCTTTATTTTCCTTTTCTTTCTGTTCTATTTTCCTATTTCTATTCATCTCTGTTCTTCCTTTTCTTTTTCTTTCGCCTTTCCTCCCGTTGCCTTGTCTTACCCCTTTTCTTCCTTGGCAACCTATTCCTTGGGGTCAAACAAGAGGAAGTTTGAAATACAAATCAGTTGATAGTTCAGCGGTGTGTGAGTGTATTTTTCTGTGTGTTTGGATTTTCAGTAACTGTCTACCTGTGCGCTGGTTCGTAATTAATAAATCTTTATTTTGTTTCATCACTGAAACGGGGGATCAAGACAAAAAGCTGCTGCAGCAGCTTGACGAAGGTCCTGGCCCTCTTTACAGCAGGCGATTCCCAAGTAATTTCAAAAACAAACAAAACTAACTGCATTGAGAGAAAGGACACTATTTTAAATGTACAAACCACAAATAAAAAAAATGAAATCAATACATTTATGGTAGTATGCAATGGTACGATCATCCTTATGCCTTAGCCGTACCTCAGAAAACAACACTGAAATAATGCTCGTACCTCTGCCAGCGTCATTGCATGAATATCAGAACCTTCTAAAAATAATTCATTTAATAAAGAAGCTAATTGGTATTTTAGTGGGTGGTTCTAGTATAATGTAGGTGATGGTGAAACAAACCACTTTTGCTTTGGGGCGGAGTTGATATAAGGAAGTGAAAAGGACTAGGTGACATAATTCCTCAAAACTTTTTTTAAACTGCGTACACTTCTTGTACGCCATTATATTGTATTGTATTGGCTTCTTGTATTGGCTTTATATTAAACAATGAAAACAAGTGTTCAGTATGACCATAGTATGGAACATTGACAATAGCACGCACAGCTTTCTTTCGAAAAAAATGTAGTTTAATTATATTTGTTTTTGTTGTATTTTCCCAAACTAGATGACAATAATTAAGTTGGGAATATACCAAAGCATTATTGACTTACTTTATTCTGGCCCTCATTGTTTTCGGCACTTTAATACCTTTTTAATCCAATAAAGAAGTCCCAAAATACACGGGTTTTCTTTGACGCCCGTGTTTGATGTCACCACGCACGTCGCTAAGCGAGAGCGTACCTGGCCGAAAGGTAACCATGCTTGATTGTGGCGCGGAGGATATGAGTTCGATTCCAGGGAGCAGAATGTTCTTTTATTTATTCTTTCTACTTGGCGTTCTCGCAAATTCGAGAAGTTTCTGGTCTGATCGAGTTTCAAAAGTTCTACTCGCCGAACGTTCTAGGCCGAATGTTTCAGAAAGCCAAGCACCTACAAAAGGTGCTCCTCGTGGCAAGCCGGAGTCAGTCTCGCCGCAGCGTTCGATCCTGCTGTTATGCCGCCATTGACGCCCGCGATGCTCTGTTGTTATCTTTTGTTTCCTCTCTGTTTTGGGCACAAGTTTGTCCCATTAAACGTTTAGTTTGTTTCAGTTTTCGTCGCCTGATCAATTGTCATTTGTGAGAATTTGGTGGAGGTGCAGGGTACCACCTTCTGTGCCCGGAAAGCGTACCCCTCCGAAGGCATCCCGGCCAAGTGTGATGCTCAGCCCCGGAAGGCTACCCTTCGCAGAAGATGCCAACGCCCGAGCAAACCGCGTTACCACAGGCCAAACCCAGAATACGAACCCCTGCCGCAGAAACTAAATAAAAAAACAACAAGACTATGACCACTCCACCCGTCGTTGTCCTACCCGTCCCTGCACGTAAGCCCGCGATTTTCCAATGTCAACCTAATGAACATGTCGAGGTCTGGCTACAGCAGTTCGTGCGAGTGGCCCGGCACAGCCGACGGACGGACGAACAGCGCCTGCAGGGTCTTTACCTCGTGCTTGAAGGAACGGCCAGGCACTGGTTCGAGAATCGCGAAACTTTCTTTACCTCGTGGACCTCCTGCAAAAATGTCTTTGAACGGACATTCACCAACCAATAACGACAGGAGAGGGCCAAGGACTTTCTTCGTATGAGAACGCAGGTCGCGTCGAGACCTGCTCCAGTTTCGTCGAGCATGTCCTGCGCCTGGTCGCTCGCCCCGACCCTCAAGCCTCCGGCGGAAAGCAGCAGCAGATCCTGATGCGAGGTGTAAAGGATTACATCTTCGGTGGCTTTGTCCGTCGAAGATTTCATCAAGAAAGCCATGAACATGGAACATGCCCTCCTTGCAAGAGCCAGCCACTACCATTGGCAGTCGAGCATCACTGCTTCTTTTGTATTGAGCTACATCAGCAGCCCTAGCATCCTCGGCATTCGCGACATCGGTGAAGCGTCCGGGAAGAGCTCCGCAAGATGCTCCCCGCTGCGAATAGCCCGTCCTCACTATCGCTCGCCGAGGTTGTCCGAAAGAATGTTCAACGAGCCGTCCAGCCTGAAGTTCCCATCAACACGACGACTCCAGAGGAACTAACGCTGAGCTACACAGCCATGGCCCGACGTCCGCCACAAGCTAATTGCCAGGCCACGGCACCACCCCGACGAGACGCTCCGATGCCTCAGCATCCTCGACGTCAGGAAGGAGAGGTCCAGTACGTCCGCCCGGAGCGACGCACGTCGAGGAGGCCCCACGTATGCATGACGGCCGATCGCCGCCCGTTATTCTACCACTGCAGGAAGCCGACCATATTTACCTCCCTCGCCACTGCCGGCAAATAGAGTCGCGCGGCTTCCACCCAAACGACCCACGCCCACTCTACGGTCAGCGACCACAGTAGATTGAAAGGTACATTCGCCGACATCCGTGTGCACTTCTCAGCGTGTCTCGGCCGCCGTCACCACGACATCCAGCTACGCCGATGCACCGACCTCCTCGTGAGAACCTGTCGCCCTTGTCTCGAAAGGCTAACTAAGCGCGGCAACTCACGGAAGAGAAGTTGCCGTAGACGGACGTCGCAAAGAGCTTTCACGAGCGCCGGAGCGCTCTCCTCTCCCGACAAAACGCATAGCAACGACGATCCAGCAACGGTGCCCAGCACCTTGAACGTTGTTTTGGATGGCCATGACGCATCGGCGCTCGTGGACACAGGAGTAGACTACTGAATCTTGACGGGGAGGTTCTCTCGCCGCCTTCGAAAAGGGAGGACGCTGTGGGATAGGCCCCAGATACAAACTGCTGAAGGACACCTCATCACGACTGTCTGAAGCTGCACTGCTCGCGTAGAAATTCACGGCGGGACGTGTCCTGTGAAATTCGTAGTTCTACAAAACTGTACCGGAGACGTCATTCTCGCCATGAACTTTCTGTGCGAATACGCGCCGTCATCGCCATTGGATAAAACAGATGGACGCTGCGGACACCTGTTCAGCCTTCACGGATTCCGAACTACGTCAGCCGCCGTCCAAGTCGCCGCCGACTACGTGAATCTGCCACCCAAATCAAGTGTTGTCGCACCCGTCGTGACCGATGCAGCTACTTTCGACGAAGTTGTTCTGTAAGGTAACCTTCAATTTCCTCTAGGAAGAGGAATAGGCGTTGTAAGAGGAGTAGCTGAACTTCGGGATGGGCGCACTGTGTTGCCCGTTATGATCTTCCGACAAGAAACGCAACGACTCTCTAAAGGTGCAGCTGTGAGCCTTGTCGAGGAACTACGGAACTCCGCTGAAAGCGCCGCGATTCCTCACAAATCATCGGCGCCTCGGGAAGACTGTTCGTCGCCAGCGCAGCACGACGTTGACCCTAAGATTCCGGGCCCAAAACGACAACAGCTGAGTGCCCTCCTCATCGAACACAACGACTGCTTTGCGACGTCGTCGAAGATGCGCCAAACCAAAGTTGCGAAGCATCGCATCGTTACCGAGGATGACGCGCTTCCTGTGCGTTGATCGGAAAACCGAGTATCCTTAAAAGAAAGGAAGGTGATCCAGGAGCAAAATAAATGCTGAAAAACGACATATTCCAGCCTTCAAGCAGTCCGCGTGGGCCTCTCCAGTCTTACTGGTTAAGAAGGACGGGAGCCTTAGCTTCTGAATGGAGCGCCGGCAGCTGAACGCGATGACGAAGAAAGACGTCTAGCCACTCCCCCGCATACGCGACACGCTGGACAGGCTGCGCCACTCTTGATATTTTTCATCGATGGTCCTGAAGTGCCACTACTGGCAGATCGAAGTCGACGAACGGGACCGAGGGAAGACAGCTTTCGTCACGCCAGATGGACTGCATGAGTTCAAGGGGATGACCTTTGGACTATCCACGGCACCGGCGACATTGCGGTGTGTCATGAACACCGAAATGGGTGGACTGAAATGGTAGAGCTTTATTGTCTACCTCGACGACATTTTAGTGTTTTTCAGCGATTTTGACGAGCACTTGCGACGACTCCGAGCTGCTCTCCAAGCCATACATACCGCCAGCCTCAATGTTTCAAGCCATAGAAGTATCGGTTTGTCTATGACGAACTGAAATTCCTAGGCCACGTGGTTTGCAACGATGGCGTTCGCCCAGACTCAGAAAGACTCGAGCCGTCGCCTCATTTCCACCTCCGACAGAAGAGAAGGCTGTGCGAAGAATCCTTGGATTATGTGCGTACAATCCAAGCTTCGTTCGCTATTTCGCGAGGTTTTCCGTACCGCTAAAAACATCACAAAGGACGCCCAGAAGTACGAATGGGCCGAGGAGCAACAACAGGGATTTCACGAGCAGAAGGTACAGACTCCTCCAGTTCCAAAGACACTTCGACCAAGATGCGGAAACCGAGATTCACGCGGACACATGTAACGCAGGACTTGGCGCGGTACTGGTTTAAGAGCAAGAAAGCACCGAGCGAGTCATCGCCTACGCAAGCCAGACACTATCCAAAGCGGACATAAATTTCTCCACGACTGAAAAGGAATATCTTGCGGTCGTCTGCGCAATCACGAAGTTTTGCCCGTACTTGTACGACAGCCCGTTCCGCGTTGTCACAGACCCTACTCGCTCTGCTGGGTTGCGAACTTAAAGGACCCTTCCGGACGCCTCGCTCAATAGAGCCTCCGACTCCAGAAATTCAAAATAACTGTGGTTTAAAAATAAGGCCGCAGGCACAGCGACGCCGACCGCCTGTCCAGAGCCCCCGTCGAAATACCTTCCGGCAGCAGCGACCACGATGACGACGGGTGCTTACTAGGCGCAGTGAACACCGACGACATGACACGACGTCAAAGAGACAATCCCAAATAGTACGCGCTAATCGAGCTCCTCGAGGGACGAGGGGTACCACCCACCGTCTTCTCGAGAGCCCTGCCGACGTTTGTCCAACGACAAGGTGTACGTGAGAAGGAGAACTTCGGAGACAGCAGCGCGCCATGGTTTCTGGTAATCCCTGCCAAACTTAGGTAGATCTACCGAGCCTGCCACGGGTACTGAAGAATCCTTACCACATCAGTAAGACAGTACATCGCCAGCGCAGCTCGGCACTGACCTTAAGTTTCCGGGATCGAAACAACGGCAACTGAATAACCTTCTCGCTGAATTCCGCGACTGCTTCGCAACATCGGGGAAGGTGCGCCAAACCGGCGTTGTAAAGCGCCGCATACTTACCGAGACCAGCGCGCTGCCTGTGCATCGATCACCGTGCAGAGTGTCCGTAAGAGAATATGAATATCTAGGAGCAAGATCGAGAGATGCTGAACAACGACATAATCGAACCCTCAAGATGTCAGTGGGCCTTTCCTGTCGCACTGGCTAAGGAGACGGACGGAACGCTTAGGTACTGTGTGGACTACCGGCAGCTGAACCTGTGATGAAGGAAGACGTCTGTCCAATCTCCACATCGGTGACAGTTTAGACCGGCTGCGCCCTCTCGATAATTTTCAAATATGGATCTGAACAGCGGCAACTGGCAGATAGAAGTCGACAAATGGGACCAAGAGACGACAGCATTCGTCACGCCGGATGGATTTTCCGAGTTCAAGGTGATGCCCTTCGGACAAATCGCTGCGCCAGCAACTTTCCAGAATGTCATGAACACAGCATTGGCAGGGCTGAAGTGGCAGAGTTGTCTCGTCTGCCTCGACGACGTCGTAGTGTTTTCAAACGAATTTTGTTTTAAGCTGCTCTAAAGCCATACAGACCACCACACTCACACTCATTCCGTCAAATAGCCGGTTCTGCCATTGGCCACGTAGTTAGTAACGAAGGCGGCCGCCCAAACTGCGAGAAGACTGGCGCCGTGCCGACATTTTCAGCGCCGACAGACAATAAGTTTTGCGAAGGTTCCTTGAACTTCATGTCTGCTATCGACTCTTCGTTCGAGATTTCGGTAAGGTTTCCGCTCCGCTCACAAACTTCACAAAGAACACCGTGAAGTTCGAATGGACCAATGAGCAGCTGCAGGTATTCGACGAGATTAAGCCAAAACTCCAGTCTCCTGCTGTTCTGGGACACTTTGATCAGGATGCGGAAACCGAGATTTACACGGACGCTACTAATGCAGGATTTGGAGCGCTCTGTTCAAGTGCAAGAAGGCACCGAGCGAGTCATCGCCTACACAAGTCGGACACTGTCCAAGGCGGAGAGAAATTACTCTACGACTGAAAAGGAATGCTTTGCGGTTGTCTGGGCAATCACGAAGTTCTGCCTTTACTTGTATGGGGTCCCGTTCCGCGTAGTCACCAACCATCACTCGCTCTGCTGGATTGCGAACTTCAAGGAAACTTCAGGACGCCTCGGCAGATGGAGCCCAAGACTCTGAAAATTCAAAATAACTGTCGTTTAAAAATCAGGCTGCAAGCACAGCGACGCCGACTGCCTGCCCAGAGCCGCAGTTAAAATACCTTCCCGCAGCAGCGACGACGATGAAGACGAGTGCTTCCTAGGAGCACTAAACACCGACGACACTAAACACCGACGCATTAATCGAGCACCTGGAAGGGAGCGGCAGTTCTGTGCCACGTGTTTTCTCACGAGCCCTGCTGACCTTCGCGATTCAATAAGCTGTACTCTATAAAAAGAACTTCGGGCAAAACAACTCGCCGTCGCGGTTAGTAATCCCAAAGGTCCTTCGAAAGATCTTTCTAGCACGTCACGACGACGCGACGTCCGGACATATTGATTGCAGCCACACGTTGGCCGGAATTCACAAAATGTATTACTGGCCCAAGCTTCCGAAGGCCATTCACATGTACGCACGATTGTGCCACGAGTGCCAGAGACGCAAGAAACCGCCGACGAAGCCGGCATGTCTTCTGCAGCCGATTGCTCCCCCGACCGCAACGTTCCAGCAAAACGGAGTGGATCTACTTGGTTTTTTCTACCATCGACGCAAGAAAAACAGATTGGTAATTGTCGCCACAGATTATATCACGTGGTACGCAGAAACGAAAGCCCTTCATCCAGGAAATGTTCTGGAAGTCGCCAAGTTTTCCATCTATTTCATCGTCCCACGGCACGGCGCTCCCAAAGTTCTTATGTCAGACCATGGATCATCATACATGGCCCAGCTCACGCAATAAATCATTCGTCTGAGCGCACACCAGCCATCGTCGCACCGCAGCGTAATACCCGCAAACCGACGGGCTGACGGAGAGGCCCACCAAGATCATCGCCGACATGATCTCCATGTACATCAACGTGAAGCACAAAACGCGGGCCGAGGCGTTGCCGTAGTTCATGTTTGCCTACAACGCGGCCGTGCAAGAAACCACCGGGGTGACACTCTTTGAACTGGTTCACGGTCGCAAAGTAACAACTTTGCTGAACGCTAGGTTACCCCACGAACAGGCTATCGACGGAAGCGACGACACCCAGGTGGTTGCCCAACGGGCAGACGAAGTCCGTCAGCTAGCCAGACTCCGGAGTAAATCCCAACAACGTGTCGACACTGGCCGCTACTAAAGCACTGGATAATATTTCGTATTTTTACAAGTGCCGCCAATATGTTGCATGATGGGATGCCCTTGCATTTTTGGCTCAGAAAGGTGGGGCCGTGGGCGGTGGGCCTATAGCTGCAAGTCGTTCTAACGACAGTAAGCACTGGATATTCACGGTATGTTAAGGTGAGTACCTGTGATTACACTTATTATGTGCCCGCGGAGCTATGCGTTGCCGAGTGTTACAAGGTAGAAGCATTGCCGAGCCTGTGAGATTCGTAGCGTACCGCGGCCTTGCTAGGACGCTTGCTGCTCGCGGTCTGGTCTTGTGTGACGAATAAAAAACGCCGTCAGCCAACGTACTTGCACGGACAGCTTACCTAAACGGGAGTCGAACGGTTCTCGGTGCTCTGAATGCTCTGAAACTGCGGCGGGCCGTGGGAATATCCAGTGCTTCGTCGGACGACCTCGCTATCGAACCGCTTCGTCAGAGCATCGCCACCTCTGCGTGAACCTATGAACGGTGAGCGGTCGAGCGCGAGGTGTTCACTAGATAAACATCGCCAAGTTTAGTTCCCGCTTGACATAGGAACATGAGGACACTATCTACTTATGAAGAACAGTAAGGAGACTGCTTGCTCGTACGTGGGAAGACAGATCAGCTGATCTGCCTCACATCGTATGCACAGGCAGTTTTTTGGTCGCTTTGCAGCCCCACAGCACGTTAGGTACGAAGACAGGATATTCATGTAACCCTTCAAAGTAATAAAACGTGACAATCTTCCAGATTTAAAGCGTTCGCGCCGTTTGTCTGACCGGCGCCGTACTTGGTGTTCGCTTGCACGTAGCTGAGTCGTGCGTTCGTCGTTAAGTAGGCGCCTTCGAGACACATTCCCAAGACACGCTGAGGAATAAATATATAACGCAGTTGTGAGGGCTGGTAGCTCGTTGAACGAAAATTAAGCGCCGATCGTGCGTGCGTGTTCGGCGCATCGCGGAATCAACGAAGCCCTGCCTTTTTTGGTTCGGTTGTCAGGCGTGAAGCTGCAAAGATTTCCTGGCATACTTTTAAGGCAGTGCCTATTCTGCCGGCAGCCGGTCGAATAATGTTTCCACAATACTACCGGCAGTCGCTTACCATTGGCTGCTGATACCATGTGACGAATTCCGGTGATGTACTCGTTTTGTTATTCTCTCGGCAGAATGATTTCCCTGAAATTATAATGGCAGCTGCTGGTAGAATTGTTAAATAATCCTGAATTAAGTGGGAACTAGAAATTATTCCCTCTTCTCCTGGCAGCCAAAAAAAATGCAACGGAATTTATGGAATATATCTTTCTCCTCAAGATCGCTGCGATTATACTCTCGCACAAAAGAGTGTTGATAGACATCTGGATCGGGTGGTTTGAATGCAGTGCTTGTAATCTGCAGGGCTGCGAATTTCGCGAGGCCCTCGCCAGTGGCAACCACTGCACGTTGTCCTTGAAACTGCGGCTGGTCAAGATCAAATTCAAAATTCTCAAATGAGCAAATCAACACGCACACTCAAAAGCCGTAGAGCATGCACCTGCTGAAACCCCAAATGTGTCATGCAAAAAACAACTACAATGGCTCAAACATTGCAAACATTACAGTTGCCACTATGAGTGAGGGCAGTGTGGGCAATGTGGACAGCCGCAGTTGTTGCACGCACCAAGTTTCAGGTAGCCAATGGGAGGCGACTGCTGGTAGATTTCAGGAAAAATTATTCTGCCGGCTTCCAGCAAAATATACACTGCCTACTTTTAAACAGAGTCGGACAGCGTCTTGACAGATAACATGAGAGTCAGACAGCTTGCCCTCGTATTTATAAATACCTGAGTACTACCAATGTACAGGGTGTCACAAAAGAATGTTTACACGGTCTTTCTCAGCGTAAAAATAAACTAGGCATCGCCGAACGCTCATTCTCCGCCCAAAGGTAGCGCTAGCGGTCACAACCAGATGCCAAAGTTTCAGCCCGATCCGATAACTTAATCAAAAGTTATAAGCGATTTTCTGAAACTTTCAATGGGAAGATGGAGCCCATTTTTGCCTGTTTTCGGTTTCTGGTGCCATAGCAGCCCCATGCATTCTAAAACTCCGCCGGCCGCCATTTTCCCATTGAAATTTTCAGAAAATCACTTATAACTTTTGATAAAGTTATCGGATCGGGCTGAAACTTCGGCATCTGGTTGTGACCTCTAGGGCTACATTTGGGCTGAGAATGAGCGTTCGGCGATGCCTAGTTTATTTCTGTGGTAAAAAAGACCGTGTAAGTTTTCGTTTGTGACACCCTATATGTATAAACACTGCTTGGAGCTAGAAGACATATTGCAGGACCGCTTCAAAAGCTGTAGAAAGATATTCGTGAGTAAAGTTCGAACTAAAGACTTTTGAAAGTATGAAAAGACGCTGCTGTAGCTTCACGGGTACTACAAGACTCTCACTGTAATTCGGCCAAGCATATACATACAGACCAGGTGCATGGAACAACATACGCTGCCAGCTGTAAAATGATAACACAATGCATTATTCAATTAAGATCAGCAGTGCTAAACCATGGGGACGCTAGTTTTCGTATTATTTCAAGCTCACGTTATGGCCATGTGCAGAACGCAGGAAACAAATACAGTAATTGTCAGTCAGCATGTTTCAATTTATTTCCAACAACATAGTGAATAGTCTAGCATTATAAAATATTTTACACATAGAGGGTGGAAAACGTCCCAAGTACCGGCACTCAAACATTAAAAAAATATCAATGTATAAAACACTAATGTAGCTTCAGAGCTTCTGTGGCAATCTAATACTTGCAAGTAGAAACACATGAAAATCATGATAGCACAAAAAGTCCAGTATCTAACTTAACAAGTTGGCTGCTCACTTATACTCTGACTCCAGGTGTTTGGTCCAGGTAGCAGTTCTCTGTAAGTGCTAGAAAATCTCAACAGTAATATACATATTCTGGGCAATAAAAGCAGGCTTGCTGACTAGGAGGGTATCTCAGAAATCTTGTATATTAGTAGCGAAAAGACACCGATCCTCTTTATGTAAAACAGGAACCTGTCCGACTAGTAATATCACTGGGCATATCACACGCAGCAAAGCGTTGTAGATTCCAACTTTAACTGCAACAGCACCAGGGTGTAAGATAGAGAGGTGGGGAAACGAGAGCCAAATGAACGACCGGATTGTGTACCCCTCGGGTTTCTCTTTTTCTGTGGCGCCATCTATGTGGAGCACCGCGAACTCTCACTCCGGGTGGGCGACCGGTGGCGACCAGCTAAACTGACGGAGATGGTTTCTCGTAGATTTTCAATAGAGGACTGTCGTGCTCTCGGTTTATTTTGCGTACTCTCCCATAGAGTTCCATGCAAATCCGATTCCGATTTCTTTCCTCTCGCCGCAGCGCCATCTGTCGTAGATGGAGGGTACCCGCAAGCAGACGAGTACACAATCCGGTCACGGCGCTGCGGTAGGCTTCAATGAGCCGTTTCCCCACCTGTCTATCTTACACCCTGAACAGCACTCATGTAAAAAAAGACGCTCGTGATTGGCTCGAGTCTAGGCATAAGCTTTGGCTACAACATCTTTTCTGTCAAAAACAACAACAACCAAACATGCTAAGGAATGGCGCAAGTCTTGGCGCTTTCCGGAAGGTCTGTGGGTACACCGAAGCCATAAAGAATTAAACTCTCGCTACAGCAGCCCTCATGGCCATGCTTCTGCTACCGCATTTCGTCTGCTTTTGGGCCTCTTTTTTCCACTCTTCATTCTTTTGCTTCAATGTGACTCGAAGACGGAGGAGCACAAATGCTTCGACTAGCTTCTGTGCAAGGTTGTGGCATTTTGGCAGCGGGAGCTGCTTCGTGAGGGCTGCAGTACTCTGATGTACTTCGTCGAGTGTCTTTTTCGGTGCAATGATGATATCTTCGTGCTTGCGGAACTCTCCTTCTGCAACCAGGAGTACTCCGGAGACGTCGGGGGATGAAATTACCAATGCTTTATTGCTGCCGTCTTTTACGTAGCACTTCAACTGGCACAGCCTGGCATTTTGAGAGGCAGCAGAACCCGTCACTGCGGCTAAACACAGCTCGCATAGCTTGTGCTTCTTAACTGCACGAACGGTGTACCCAGCCAGGTAAAAGAGCGACTGCTGCTCGTCGTCACTGATGGTCCTGTACTGGTCCAAGTTGGGCATCTCATCTTCCTCCTCAGAAGGTGATTTGCAGCCTGTGAGGCCACAAACTGTGCCAGGTACGCCAAGTCATCAACGTCGTAGCTCCCAGAGCGACTTGGCCTGAAGAACTGTGACATGGCGATGAGGCGAAGGGCCATCTTGAAGTCTCTTGCTCGTTGCACAGGGTTCTTAGCTCTGATGGTTGAGAAGAAATTCTCCAGAGCATCCTGCGTGAAACGGCTCAGAAACAAATACTTGAAGTGCTTGTCTTGCAGAAACAAGTCTTGCATTTTCAGTGCCGCGGTCGTTGTTAGGACACGCCTAGACTGCACAGGCTTCCACGTCTTGCGAGTGCTGTTGATTGCTAGGTGCTGGAAAAGGGAGATTCATTTCTTGCAGGAACTCAATATCATCGTCGTGTACTTCTTCTCCCTGACCATTTATTGCAAACTGCGTCGTCCTTGAAGTCATCAGTTTAAACCATCTGAAGACCTGAAATCGAGAAACAAATAGTTCCGTAATAAGAAGGCATAGTGTTTAATCGTGTAATCGAGATTTCGGTTGGATTTCGTAAGATTCCCCGTGGTCGCACGTTAATCCTCAGTCCACTGCTGGAATGTGCCACATGCCCTCGTTGGTTCGGCGTGTGAACCCCCGAATTTACTTTTACCATTTAATATGAATGGTTGTATTGAATACTGTGAATGACTTTATTTTCGTGTGCTCAATATTTCGCAAATCTCTCGGAGTGCCGGTTTAAAAGAATTTTCGCGGGCACGAATTTTTGCAATTTGTTGTAGCATGCTACGTATTCATTACCATGCGGTGAATTATTCGCAGGACCAATTTTTCGCAATTATTTTCAAATTGCAAAATTCGCTATATTTAGGTTCTCGCGAAAATTAACTTTACAGTATCTCAATGTTGAAGTGAAAATCCTTGCCTAACCTGAGATTTGAGACGCACTTGCTCGTTCCAGCTGTCCAACGGTCTTAAATAAGTACTTGTTGCAGAGTTCGACCGATAAGTGTGCATTTAACCACATTGTACATAAGAAATCTGCACTGCAAAATGAATAGGAGCCAGGTTGTTTTTTAGAACTGTTCCCACAAGCGTTTTTCAGCTACCTTTGCTGTGCTCATTAATTTGGCATAGTTACCGATACGGAATTGTTTGTTGAGAATCCATGGACTTGGCCGTCAAATGCAGTACATACCTTTTCAATAAACCATGCAGTGGTCAGCGCCTCCTTTTCCATGTCTCCCTGCTCCACCAAGTTCTTGATGGCTGCAGCCACACTGTGGTCAAGCAGCCTGCAGGCAAGGCCAAGCTTCATCTTGTCATAATGAGAGGGATCCAGGCACCTCTCATTGAGCCGCGGGGCCAGCTTGATCTTGTTCTAAGTGTCGATCTCGTGGAGTTCCTTGATTGCCGAAATGGAAACCTCACTTGGCGGAAGCTTGTACTTCTGTACGTAATCATCCGGGATGAGGATGGTGTGCCCTTTCGTGAAGTGGTTTCGTAAATTCTTCAGGATGTGTGGAGTGTCCACGATGAAGAAAAGCTGTCATCCTCCACCACAGGGATGATTGCAACTGCTGCGGAGGCGAGAGTGTTTGCCGCACACGATGCCACATGCTTTCCAGAGCGCTTGGTTGTTTCCTCCCATGTCAGAGATCATTACGTCCACCTTGATGCCAATCTTCTCTGCTTCTTTGATTATGTCAAAGCAGACATCCTTCACCTCTTTTGCGTTGCACGAAGCACCCGTGAAATGGTAGACGACTGTTTGCTTCCACCGTGACGATATGCCTCCCAACATGATAACGAGGGCATGCGTTGCAAGTGGAGATTTTTTTTGAGGCGGGAGATGCAGGTTGTATTGTTGGACTTCCAATTATACGCTTGGTGGAGTTGTTGTAATCCAGTCCAGGAGTTATGCTCATTTCCTCAATCATGAGGTGCATGCACGTTGGCTAGTTCCTACCTCGCGTTTATCGGAACTCGGAACGTTTTTGAGTGCAAGGAGGTTGAAGGACCTCATGGAGTATGCGTGGCAGGAACGTTACGTCTATAAGGTGTTGCTGAAGGGCGCGCTCACTTGGTAGAGGGGCGCACAGCTCTTTGACGACGTCGTAGCCACGTGTGCCACAAGCAAGTCGCACTTTCAGTGCCTTCTGGATGGTTTCATCTGACCAGCTCCTTCAACGCATGGTTCCTAAAATGCAATACAAATCTACCATCATTCCGGGACATGGCTGTCCTGATAAATTCACTTAAAAAAGCCCCCCCCTTTTACATTTTTTTTAAATATACTGTTTAAAATAAACGTTTTGTCATTTATAACTAATTTTTTGATAAACTCCAATTTTCGAGGTCACTGTTGCTGAAAAAGATGTAAACACTGGAATGTGTATCTCATATAGCTGTGTTCAGAGTGCAGGCTCTGTGGTCCTGAGGAAGGTCACCCCATTTTCCTTTCAAATATTAGTTTTGAAAAAAAGGGGGCTTATCTCGTCAAGTTTGTTGAGGACATGGTAATATATTTCTGGATCCCGACAGAAGCCAATCTATTTATGTGATTATGCTGGGCACTTCTTAGGTGTCCTCCTTACATCGTACCATTTATCCTTCTTCAAGGGAGAAGAGGAAATGTATTAAAGATAGCTAAAACTAATATCCTGTAAATATCAGGAAGCCATAATGCGGACTTTTCAATATCCCCTAATTTGGGCCACTGTAAGATGCACATTTGATGCAAGGGCTGCGACAGCGTTCGGCAGGGACTCGTGCTCAATCAGCGGGAGCACGACTCTCAACCGAAAGCTGGGACAGCCTTTGTTCCAGCCTTTGCACCTTGCTGGCCCACATTAGGTGATGTTAAAAATTCAGCACTACAGCTTTCTAGTGCAGGCAGTGCATGCCTACTAGACTTTTTTAGATATCTGCGAGTGTGAGGAGTGTATCTGTCGGGGACGGGGAAACCGCAGAAGGGTGAGAAGAGAATGACTGCTTTTAGCTGCTTTATGCATTTCTGAGCAAGCGGATAATTATTATTTTTATCTCAAAATCGGTAGGACTGGAATTTGACGAAAATAATTGTGGAATTTCTGAGTTACTAGAAATAAACAGGATATTAAAAAAAAAACTTTGAAAACGCTATTTATAATCTATCAAATGCACGATAGTTTTTCTTTTACAACGCAGCTCTTAGGTGCCCATTTCCGGCTTGAGGGGTGTCGGTGTAACTGCACGGTACATTATGGGAAACGTCCCATAATGCACTGTGCCGAAACGTCACGAGTGACATTTCTTTCACCGAAACGTCGCATGACGTTTTGGCACCGCGCCGATCCGTCGCGTGACGACGCGCGTGAAAGAAGGAGCAGGGGAGGAGAGAGGGGTATGAATAAGGAGGAGGGGCATACCCTCCCTTCAGTACACTCCCCACTTCCTCCTCAATAGCTGCGCTCTAAATCGGTGTTACAGGAAGTTGTAAACGTCTTTATTTTTTATGCGGTAGATATTCCACCAGCAGTTGGAGCATCCCCTCTGTCATCTTGCCACCAAAAAAAGCAACTTGCCACTGGTGTTTATCTTAGTTGTATCGAGCCCAGATCTTACGCAGTGCTCATGTCCAATCCAGGAGCAGCGTTAAACTATCGTTGCCCTGGGGATCCACATGACTATGTCGGAAAACCTTGCAAATTAGATAATTAAAAGAAATAGACCGCTTCTATTCTGGAAATTAGCCTGCGACGACGAAGTTCTGTGCGAGTACACTTGTGTCAGTTTGCCTTGTAAAGTGTGTTGAGGCATGCACAGCTCACCACTTTGCTTGCCCCAAGTAAGAACAGTTTATGTACCTTTTGCCATGGCAACATACTGGTCTGGGTTGAGCATCTTGTCCAGCATGCCCTGAGCTCTTGTCTTGTCAGCCACCAGAGCGCTGCTTTTCTTCCTTGAACATTGCAGCTGTCTCTCCAGGCTGTCAATGATGGCTCTTGCTGAGTCTGGCTGCAAGACACATGGTCCCGAGAAGCTTGTTTGGAGGGCAACAGACACCTTCGTCACTTCGGCCGCGGTTTCTCTTTCAAGTGCCTCGGTGCATGAATGTGGTAGTGTCACGCCACCAAGTGTTGTCGCCTCACCTATAAAAAATAAGGAGGCAGAAACTTTAATTACAAGACACTTGGTACATTCAACCGCATCCGTGCCATTCTAGAAAACAACTAAATAGAAGGCAGATTTATATTTTGGGCGTAGGGATTTTAAAAAAAGAAAGCTAGCCACCATAGCTTAAAAAAACTAATTGGCTTTTCGTGCAAGGTGCATTAAATGGGCACTCAAGTGCTTTTTGGAGAAGTTTGTTTTCGAAAGCATATTGTTTGTTGGGCTTCAGTCAATGAAAATGACCAGTTCTAGATGGCAAGACACCGAAATAAACTCGCAGCAATAGAAATACGCAGGCACTAGTTCCTCTTGGGGAGTCCAACCTGTGTCCCCACCACCGCCATAAAATTCGACCAATAAAAATTGTTAATTTCGTGGAGATTCCGAAAGTTACTAATATTGCTCTTTTTAGACACATGCACATTATATTTTGACAACCACGTCAAATCTTAGAATGTAGGTGACGCAATACAGCTATTATTGTTTGAAAGCGAGCGAACTATGTTTTCTCTTTGCCTTCTTACGTGGGAGTGATGTACCCGCGCGGCGACGCGGCTGCGTCGCTCCGTCAAGTTCAACTCCGTCGTCTTCCAGTTTTCTTCCCGAGGCTCCCACCTCATCCCGTTCTCGAAGCAAGGTTCGCGAAGACGCGAATGGTTACATTGCATCAGGCAAGAAAACACGACCACTGAGGACCTCCTCCACATTCCTCGTTTCTGTGCGGACAACTTCGAGGCATTCGCCAGTGGTGACCGTAGTTGTGGACGCCATCAGTCTGCTGTACCGACGCTTCTGCTTCCCGTCGCTGACGGGACCGAGCGAGGAACCCGCGAAAAAGTCCTGGTTAGTGTTTAGTTAATTTTTGTGAGTTTCATGAACGTCGCATTTGGTAGTACTCTGCGTGACATACGCGTTCGTAACTGAGGGTGTTTTGTAGAAGAGAGAACCGTGTATTTCGGTCCGCGTAAATAACCTACGCATCGTAGAAAGCTGAATATCGCTGAGACGCTAGCGTTGGCGACAGAATGCGAAAGTTTGCGAGCATGACGTTACCTGAATCAAAAGTATACTAATACTTTATTTGTACTCAGTTGGGGAGGATTACTCACGCGTACAGGGTCACAAAAGGCAATGCTGCCCATACCGGAATGAAGCGATGTCCAACTAAGCCTAATAACGTACGATTTGTTTTCTTCTAGGACCTAGGTTTTTTCTCTTTTACCACAGACTTGGGTAATTTTGAACATGATCAGCATCCACCAGCTCGCCTGCACACTCATTGTCGTCGTGTTCTGCGGTGCAGTTTATTTACTTGGACCAGAATGCACGGCTCTGTTTTCTCAGACAGCTGCCACATCTCGCAAGCCACCGGCAGGAATTCTTTTCTCCCGGCCTCCCGGTTCGAGCTTCATAACTGAGAACACACTTCGCTCGCGAGCTTGGAGCGTGTATGCGCAGCCAAAGCACGGCAGAACGAGCGAATGTGGAAACCGGTCATCCAAATGAGACGCCCTGTGATGTGGCTGTGCTTGCCGTGCCGGTTCCCACGAGTGGCTCGCGCACTGAACGGCCAGTGCGCGAGCCACACGGAACGAGCGCAGCGTTCGTCCCTTTGTGATTCTTCTACGTCCTCGAATGTTTTTGCTGTTTCCTACGATGAATTCCCACCAACTCACCCAACTCTCCATTCTTCTAAGTGTTAGAAACTATCGATCGCCCAAATTGCATCATTCAAGCATTGTGAAAACATTGTAGTATAAAAGTGCTATTTGCAGGCCCTGTCTCAGCAGCTGGACTGCTCCATCCTGCAAGGCAGAAAGGATCCTGAGGGACTGCACTGTCGAGATGAATCTCCCTGGTCGTGGAGGGGCCAGTACCGTTGGATACTTTCGACTCTGCGGTCCCTTACTGCAGCAGCGAGGTGCCATACAATTGCATATTTCCTGCTCCCAGCAGCATGACAGACTCTGATGCGACATGCTCTCCAACCCACTCTGCCAAAGGTTTCGAGAGGTAAGCTATCTGTATGTGCGCCTAGAACTTCAAAGTTTGTCTGAACTTTGCACGCCTCGTGCATTTGTTTACCCTTCCTCTGCATGCGTCCACATGCTTGTGCCGATTACGAAGGAAGCTGGCTTGCTTCGTCATCGTGCGTTCCTTGTGCTATTTATGCTATCCATTGCTTGTGTGCCTCCTTGTGTTCCGATGCGCCACAGACGAGCGAGTATTGAAATACATGCCCTCTGCATATTTTTTATGACCCTCACACGTAATACTGCATTGACTTTTCTTTTCATGTGCTGCCACAGACATCCTAAAGAGGCTACTCCTTGGCAAAGCAGCTCTCCTGTTGGTCTTTAATAATTGGGGCTTTCATCGAGGAGGCAGATTGGAACTGTATAAACCAAACGTGGGCAACTGTGCATGACAGCACAAACATTTAACACAAGTTCAATACCATTCAGACTTACAAAGCTAAACACATTTTCCAGTCTACACTATGGTTTCCCCTCATATCTGCAACATTTTCTCTTCACGATTATTCACTGGGTCACAAAGATGCAACCTATTATGCCTTGCTAACCTTTGAGGAAACAAATGAAAATAGTTTTAGCCCCAGCCCAATGATTATGCACAGGTTTGTTCGGACAGTACAACTTTTGCCAAGCACCAAGGAGCATGCTGGAAGTGCATTTACACACGGCATGTGCAAGATTAACTGTTGCAGTGGCCAAGATATGCACACTCAGCATTTGCCTATGTCCCCACCATTCTCTTTTGTGCCTTAGCAAAAATGTTTGATTTTAACCACTGAAAGGAATGTCAGTTATTCATTTACTGGGTACCTCGTATGTGCATTGAAGGAGCAAGAGCAAGCATTGTTCCTAAACAGCGTAGTGTACGAGCCTTCCCAGCCAATGTGGCTCTGCGAACAAAGCCCTTGACTAGGATTTACATGCACTAAATCTGTCGGCACTCTTGTTTTGGCCAGTCTTTCTCTCCTTCTGTATCTAGTAGTGATGGACCGAATCTGCCGAACTTCAGATTCAGATATGCCAAACTGTTAAAAAAGTTTGGCGAAAATTGATTAAAAATTTGGCAGATGTCTGCGCACGCGCGAGATGCGACGGAGGCATGGATTGCAAATGGACTCCGTGCGGTTACCATCGGGCAGTGTAGTACTACCAGCGGTTACAGCAAGGTGTGGAGTATACGACATGGTCACTGTGTGTTTGTCAGCCTTTGTGAGTGTGGTTCTCTTCAGTATTTTTTCTGCCTCAAGAATAACAACAATAATTTGCGATAAGCTGCATGCCACATAAGAACGTAATCTAAAAACAATTGCCAGAGCAGCATTATCCGGCAGACAACGTGGCACAGTGGAGGACAATCGTTCAGAAGCAGTTACATCCACTGACGGTCTCTCACGCAGTTCAGAAAACGCGCACGAAAATTGTTTCACCGTTTACGTGACCCACTGCGGCCAACCCAAAAAGTTTATTTCAGCTGCGTAAAACAATTGTCTGCTTCAAATGCCATTGCCTTGGATATTGATTTCTCAAAATTTTTACGCGCATCCATAATTATGAAAACTTTGATAAAGTGTTTAGTGCTTTACGAACCTCACGACAGACTAGTTTTGAAAAGTGTGAACTTGGTGTTTCTTTTTTAATCAACATTACTGCGTCGATCTCCATGTGTTCTCCCATAAATCGGGCACCTCCTGGAACCGCGAGCACCACGTGACTCGCGCCGAGCTGTTTTGTCGGCCATGTTGTCGGTGAAACACGCGGATTCAGAGGATTGCGTTGTTCTGCTCTTAGGAGCTATATAGTGCTGTGATCGCTACTACCATAGGCGTAGACTTCGGGGGGCATCGGGGCTCGTGCCCCCCTGGCGAGATCCGAGGGGGGGCAGAGCCCCCCCCCCCGGGCCCGGGCCATGATCCTTACCGAGACGCTGTTTACGTGCCATGTAACGAGTTTCTAGTAGTGGCATGTAAGCAAAATAACGCCCACGTTGCCTTTATTGACATAATACATGGGAAATGGAATCCCAGCGTGCTTTCGTTAGCTTCGATCTCCAGTTCTGGCGAAAAAATAACGCGTAGCAGCACCCCCCCCCCCCCCCTTGGAGAACTTCTCAGCCTGCCCCCTCCGGGAAAATGGAAAGTCTACGCCGCTGGCTACTACCC
>JAZHYW010004958.1:0-23663 GCA_037355805.1 Ixodes ricinus
AGTGCCAGATATTAAACGTTTACATGTGGCACTCTACTTTTTACTTTTGATGGTAGGGAACACTGTACACTTATTTACTCGAAGTTCAAACGCTAAATTGACCTTGACATGCGCAGATAAAACTATTGAGGGACTTTTTGGCGAGCTCTGCATTTGCACTTTTACCACTATTTCACACAGCGCCTCAATTAAGGCGAGCTGCCTTTCCAAAAGCTTTTGCAGAAGATATTCTTTGCGTATGTTGTGCATTCGCAAAGTCTGATATTGTTTGAGTTATTTTGGCTGAATTGTTTCATTTCTTCATTACTTTCTGACAATATTATTTGCGCCAGAATTCCGTGTAGCTATGGGAAGTACTGTGCTGCAATAAATATCTTATCTGTCCTTTAAATCGCTTTACACAACCTTATTGTCTGTCTAAATATGAGTGTGAAACCGTGACGGTTTAATGGCAGTAAGTGAACCTATTCTTCAGATGATATTTTGGGTTCTTAATGTTGCACACCTGGACGGTATGTTTATGGTCAATAGCCATTGTGACAGCCACTTTGTTGGTGATTGAATCTTTCCCAAGTGTGAGTTGCCAAGGATCTGTGTAAGGAATTGAAAGTCAGTGGATTTATATTGTGTTGATTTGTCAAACATCAGCAGACAAACCACATCCTTGAAGCAGAGGCATATTGTAAGCTATTTTAAGCAGAGAGGACTATGAAAGGCACCCATATGAATAGTTGGTTATTGCTTTTCATATTGTACTCCACCCAAAACAAACAAGATGAAAGAAGAGGTGGGCAGGACAAGGCGTACAATATGTCCTCTCTTTCATCTCATTTGTGTTTTCAACATACTACAATGTGCTGTAAAATAGCCCAGTAACACATGACATAAGGCATGTCTGGCTTGTTTGTTTTGTTCAAAGGCCTTTTTCAAATGGCTTGTGCACATACTCTGTGCTATGTACACAGTTAACATCGTTGTGGACATGCCGCAGTGCCTAAAGAGGTACTCCACTGTTTTTTCATTGTCTCCGATATGCTTGAAATTTTGTTAAACTAACCAACAAACATCGCTAAAATAGTATACCAAATATTAGGTCAAAATATTGTTTTCTCGCGAAGTTGTTGAATTTACAGTTTTGGTCCTCACCGTGTTTTTCAAACTGGAAGTCTCTACTGGCAACAATGAAAAAGTGACGTCAGTGGAAGGCAGGGGTTCACTCTTTGGACTGTAGAATTAGTTCCCAACTGATTCGAAGCAGCTTCATGGTGTCAAATGAATACTTTGGAAGCTCGCTCCAGTACCCGTGCTCCAGCATGGAACAAATGATTGGCATATTCTATTTTTAGACTGCTTGCTCGACTGGCAAGCCTGCCTGCCACTGACGTCACGGCACTGAAAAGTGCGCGTATATTTGAATGTTGGTTTTTGCATAATTTTCATTTGCCGATTTCACAATACCTATTATGAATTTCGCGATACTCAATAGCATACGGGAAAGGGTAAAGGCCGGGGAGTCAGAAAATATAAATAGTTGAGGTAGCTCAAAAAATCGGTGGAGTACCCCTTTAAGCAGAAGAGGGCACAAAGGGTTGAGAGACACTCTGCCACGTGGGGACCTATTGCTATGCTTGCTCCAATTTTTTCCCTTCTGCTTTGTACTGTAAAAGCATATGTGACAGGTGATACTCAGGTGATCAGCAGGTACATAGAAGTTAAGAAAAATAATGTCTATGATAGACGCCTAACCAAGGTCCTCCATTATTGGTTCACATCTCTACAAAAGGAGTATGCTCACCATCGGGATTTCCAGACATCTGGCTGGGCTTCTCGGTGCTGGCGTGAAGGTCCACGTTTGTCACCGGAGGGAATGGATCAGCTGTAGAAGGGCTGAGCACTGTACGACAGAAGTAAGATAGGCGTTGCGTGTTGAGACCATCGGGTCGGTCTTCACTTTTACGACAGTGGTCCACACTGTAGATAAGAAATTTAGTCGGTTCGGTACGGCTGCAAGCCTGGTGTCGTTAACGTGGTTCAGACAGTAGTGATACATGACCATACTCCTGTAGAATGCTCATGCAAATCGGACTGGGCAGGAATGAGGATTCCACCAGTGAGTAGTTCCTGGGAGCAGCACGAAGTTTGCTTGCATATGCGCTGAACTGCGGTGTACTAGCACACTCGGCAGCCAATCAATACCGTCCAGACTGCTGGACTTAATATTTAATAGTGTGCAAGCCTCGGTAATTAACATTTTTATGTGACATAACCAAACAAGTAATAATGTAAAACTGTAATGAAACACTTCCCCAGCCTCTGAGTTCGTGGCTTGCTGCTAGGCTTCATGGGCCGGTGAGCAAACTGCGATGGAGAAGCATTTGGTTTGAGTTTTTTCAAGCCGTCGGCTCCGCGCTGCTCAAACTGGTCACTCGTGAAGTGGTCCTATAAAGACAATCATTGGCACAAAGCAAAAGCGGAAGCAAAAATTAATATATTTTTAGCCTCGGGGCCTACAATAGAGAGAAGTGAAAAAGAAACGCACAGAACATTACAAGGTTAAAAATATTAGCTGTCCCATTGCATGCTGATATGCACGACTATTTTTTTTAAATATTTCACCCATTGGAAACAATTACAGTAATATAATGATTGCATATTATCACACAGCTGAGATTCTTACGAACGTATAGCAACAAGTTGTGAAATATAATTTTCAGTGGATGGAATATTATGTATCTGCATTTCATTCATGAATCATTGATTAAACAGTTTTTTTAATGTATGATTATAAGCAAATGCAGCAGTTTTAATGTTAGCATTATTGAAACAAACGCATTCGGTGGCTCGTACAACATGTTCTTGGTGATAAGGTGAATCATTACGAAAAACCTCACGGACCAGTCAGTCCCGACTCCCCAGGAAGCATTTTGAGCGCGCGGCTACCGCGTCATTTGATTTGGCACTTTCCCTATATTCAGAGCATTAAGATGGTGATTACAACTGGGTGGATTAATGTTATGTTTAGGAGGCTGCCACTTTATTTTTATTGTAGTACGCGGTGCCGATCTCGGAACAACTCAACACTTCAACGTCAAGTGAACCCGCATTCAACTGTAATCATACTCACTTCGCAAAGCCTCGAATTTGGCGTCGGCGCAAATCCAACCCTGCTTATCTTGTGGAGCCATTCCTTCCGTCGTGTTTTGTTCCTTGTCTCGGTGGGAATCAAGAACAGTGTCTTGTCACGTCCAGAGCGAGTGGTACAGCCTATAGCGCAGCAGCTCGGCATCACGACCACAGTGATCGCGACTTCGCGCCGAGGAAGCGCGCCACAAAAGCGCGCCAAGTGATGTAGTGAAATCACTGTCGATCGAAATGTAAACAATCCAAGTGCTGCGTAACTAAACAAGTTTCAGACATCCAGAGTCCAGTCATATTTGCATCTGAGTAAAGTAATGAATATCACATAGCGCTTTATGGTTGCTCTGTTGAACTCGGTATTTTCCTTGGCGACGACACTCCGCCCGAAGAACCCCGAAGCCAGCCTTGAGCCGGAGCGGAGCGTCGTCTGCTACAATGTTTTCTGAGACAGAAAGGGCGGCGCGTCGGCTGTGGCCAATCGGAACGCGCGCGGCGCGATCAGTCAATGGCGGTACTTGGTAGAATACACTATTTCCAGTGCTTTAGCCGCTACAACCTTCGTTTTCGGGACGTTCACTTTCAGCCCGAGGACAGGGTGCGAATATGGACCCTGATTCGCCGCCGTGGTCACAGCGAGAAACTCCCGAAGCGCTACTTTGCACCCTACAAAGCGCTTCGTCGACTGGGGGATCTGAACCACGAGGTGATGCCCGACGGAAACCGGACTTCATCACGCCGCCCTCCACGACCGGAAGTCGTCCACGTCGTGCGCCTCAAGCTGTACTACGATCGCTAGGACTATGAATTCCGTTTGTACTACGCTCGATACGATTATGCTGTACAAGTCCCCATAGTCTGCCATCATCGAGATTGTTTTGCTGTTCTATTCCCCTGCACGTCGCATTGAGACGGTGCGCTTTTAAAAGGGGAATAATGGCACGCGGGTCGCTGAGCGAGCGCGTACGTTGTCGAATTGTTACCGTACTTGGCTGTCGGATATGCGTTCGATTCCAGGAAGTCAAATGTTCTTTTATATAATCTTTCTACTTGTCGTTCTCGCAAATTCTAGAGCTTTCTTGTCTGATGGAGCTACGAATCTTCAACGCGCTGAACGTTTTAGGATGAATGTTCCAGAAACCCACGCGACTACAAAAGGTGCTCCACGTGGAAGCCGGAGTCAGTCTCGCCGCAGCATTTGATTCTGCGGTTACGCCGCCATCAACGTCCGCGACGCTCTCTTATTATATTGTGTTTCCTTCTTGTTTCGGGCACAAGTTCGCCCCAATAAACATTTAGTTTGTTTCAGTTTTTGTCGCCTTATTAATTGCTATTCGTGACAATGTATGACCCTGTCGATATGTGAACACTTTTTATGTAATGAATTTATTCCTGTTCTTGAAGTCTCTCTGTATTTGACCTAAGCCCACTAAAATATTCTGAGAATCTAATGTTCTCAAACAAAACTGGCAACGACCCTCATCTACAACGTTCTATAATATGTAAAATGCAGTATTTAAGGTGTGATTGTTTAAGATGGTGTAAACAATAGTATATAGTCGTTTTGGGAAGTGAAGGATAACATATATCTTAATGAATTTAGTAAAGAAACACTTTCCCTGCAGAGGTCACTTGACATGCATTTTCCCGCAAAGTTAGCAGGAAAATGGAGTGCCTGTATTAACCGAGTTACGTCAGATAACGTGACGTCAAATTCGTTATCCCAATGAAGTGGGGAACATAAAACAGTGTACATGTCTTGTGACAGCAGTTCGCGCATATGTTTTCCGCTAAATTTAGAGGGTAAACTAAATAATGCATAGGTCACGTGGCCACGTCACGTTGCGTAAATTCACTCACTATATTTTTTTTCATTAATTTTGCGTACTTCTTTTGACATCAGGTCACGCATCAAAAATCAATCTTTATTTCGCAGTGAAACTAAATTGGTGGTTAGTTCTCGTGATGTCATTTCTTCACTTTTTTGTGGGAAATGAACTGATGGGTAGGACGGACGGACGGCCTAAATTTTAAGATGAGGGAAGGGGTTCCAAAAAGAAACATGGCATGCTTTGATAATATTATTTTCAAGCTGACTGCTTTCAGTCATAGTCGTTCTTAAACTGCAGCCTTTTGCGCAGTGAACCTGCAAGCAAAATACGATCTTGAGATATTTTTGAAACCTGGTGGGAGCTCCGCACTGTCCAAAGCAGGAGCAGGAGAGTTTGGCCGTTCTCGTTTCTTTTGACTCCAATCTGAAAACAAAATGAATGTGAGCGTTTATTTCAAATATTATATAATGATTAATATGCAGTATGGAAAGGGCCATCGTTTAAATTTGTTCATATAAATTATGCTCGTTTCGGGGTGACTTTTTTCTATCAATTTGCCCGCAACATTTTAGAGGAATAATGCACTTAGTTTATAGGCCAGGTGATGTCAACTAAATTTAGCGGGAAACTCACTTTGTGCAAACTAAAGAAACGTTCCTTTACCCGAAATATTGAGCGGAGAAAATTGAATTGCTCTATAGGTCGCGTTACATCAGAACCCCTAAGGACAATTTCCCCACTATTATTAGCGGAAATAGACAGGGACGGACGGACGAACGAACAGACGGACTGAATAGCGATCAGGATTGGAGGTTTGCTTTAAAGATATTTCATGCTATATGAACGCCCATTTGAAGCGATGGTGAGCATCAGGTACAGATGTACAAACTAGAGGTGGAAACAAATTCAATGAAGCCATCAAGAAAACAAAATCCCAACTGAAGCCGAAATTAGAGGTGGCATTCGGTGAGAAGGCACACTGAGGTGCCTAAGGGTGTCCTTTCCGCACGCTTATTTATTTTGGTAATGTTCGTTTTTGGTGATTTTTGGAGGCGTTCCCCTCCAAACCGAAAGTCTCTGCCGGCTTCGCCTCTGCTGGCCTCATGTCGCATTCAGAATCTCGAAACCTTCATGCATGCAGGCGAGGTACTGTGTGGTATACTAGATGAACCGACCTGAGAGCGGGGTAAAGTAGTTCGAAAGAAATCTCAAACGTATTCATAACTAGTTATATCGGACGACACAACCCCATGACAAAAGCAACGCCAAAAAAGCGGGATTGTCTCCGCGGTGTTTCGCTGCCGATTAGGTGTAAACGCCATAGTATATTGGCGTTTATTATTCAATCGTTGAATTCCGTTGATTTGGTTGAAAGGAACCTCATTTCCTGGTTTAATACTTGGTCATAGTCGACTTTAAAAAATTTCTGGTAGTAAAAAACTCTTACGTGTTCTTTGGCATGGTAAATATTTTACACCCTAAAAATCCCTTTTATGCACCTCTGACAAGACTGTCTGTAAAAAAATATACAGGGGACCCTCTTGCGTTTTTTTATGCAAATTTCCTTCGTGCAAAGCCTCTAAAATGTTATTTTCAGTTTTTCATAAAACTGTTCTTTATAATAATAATAATAATAACACTAAAAATATTATTAATATTTATTTTCGCGTGCCTAAAACTACCCGAATGTCTCACTTTGGTGCACCAAGACCGAGTGAACGCCAAAGTAAGAAAAATACACATCGCAGACAGGTAGCGATTCGTTAGAATTGCTTGCGGTAAACAAAACTGCACTTGAATATTTTAATACCTGGATTGTCAAAACGATTGAACAGTAAATATACGCGTGACAAAGGTGAAGAGTTTATGGGCAACCTTTCAAATGTTTTAAGCGCTTTTCTATGATACGGTTCTTCATCAAGAACCTTTGAGAAGTTCTTCCCAGCTCGGCTTTAGATGAATCGGTTCACCATAAAAAACATTTCAAAGCTATTTCAAGATCATCCTAGAAAGTTACTCTTCATATAGAACCCTTGACTGTTTTTCTTTTAGCTTTTTTCAACAAATCATTTTTGAGGCACAGTTGAAAGGCTTTGGAACAAGAGACTAAAGATAAAAAGAGGCAGTACACCAAACATCTAACTGAGAGGCGCTTAGTGGGTTTACATTTTTTTTGTTGTTTCCCGCTTCGAAACTTTCCAAAAAGTATTACGAAAATTCACGTGTTAGAAAATAGGCTGAACAATAAATCTTTCACAAAGTGCCCTTTATGATAATTTTACTTAAAGATCTGATACCTTAAACGTAAAAGAAAATTGAAGCGGTTCTGTATTTGAGTAAAAAAGAGACTTCAATGTCTCTATTCGGCCTCCAGGATCACGAACATCGAAATTATGTTTCAATTTCCTGCACGGAGGATTCAGAAATTAAACTGTAAAGCACCGCCGGAGCGGCTTTTTCCCGGGCGAGACGTCACACTAGTCGTTTCCGGAATCTCTGTTCTCGAGAATCTTCAACGCCCGTCAAAACTATGCCCGAGCACTTTTGCTATTTTCAAAAAGCTTAAAAAAAGACGTCACGACTGGTGTCAGTGCGGAAAAATATACTGCGCAAGGTTGCAATTACATGCGCTGCCCACATGAGCGACACTCGCTTGGCGGCCCGAAGAACCTAGCATGATGTCACGACTGGCCGGAGGGTTTTCGCGTTTTCTCGTGTTTAGTTACAAAAAAGGAACGTGATATTCAGATGCACGTAATAAAAATACGCCAGCCTTTTTTTCGAACTCTTTTTTATTTGAAGATGTGTTTTGGCTTCCCTTTAACACTTTTATTGCCACAAATACATCCATAAACAGGTTTTGTAAAAATAGGGCTTATATTCTGGTGCTCAAACTCTATTAAAAAATGCTGGCTCCAATGGTGCTTCGTCGTATATTTAATATTTTTTTCTTATATCAACACTGTGTGTAGCGTACGTAATGTGGGCAATGTAGGTACGGCAAACAAGAGATGCGCAAGAATAGTTATTTCTCACTGGCCAAACGTGAAATCAAAAGAAAACGTGATACAGTTGCTGAGAAGTATAGTGACGTCTATTGAATAATAGTTAAAAAACAGAATACACAACTAACTGTTTTTCTGCCTACAAAAAAAATTCTCGTTTTCTGCAAGGACACATTTCAGACTCGTAAGCCTTGACCTTCGTCCATAAAACACTAAGAAATTGTAAAGTGTGCAGCAACTGCGAAGTTTTCCTAGAACTGTAAACCGTAACGTAGAAAAACTTCATAAAAACACTTGTGTGCACTCTGGTTAGAATATAATGAAAATACAAGGCCACGTTGCAAGGTTGCAGCTTAATGTTTATATTTTTTCAAGAAGCTGAAAGTCAAATGCGCATTCGGGGCTTTACTAACGTAATAGTTTTGTCTGTTATGTATTGCAGACAAATTATGATAGTCTTAACGTATCACAAACTATGTTTGAGAGAAGTTAAAGGATGGTCGAAATAATAATTGTAGCACATCATCTTCAACAGAAGCAGAAGCATCCTAAGTATTCTGGAAGGAGGGGGGAGGGGGGGTTCCCTCCAATTCCTTTGAATCTTTTGCTAGGAATTTCTGAAATGCCTTGGGAAGGAGGATTGCGGTGCAATCGCACTTCATTCTTTGACGTTACTGTGCGCCAAAAATAAATATTGATTTGCCTACTCAAGCAACTTCACTTTAATGTAACCTTTCAATAGAGTGCACACAGCAACGAAGAGTTGTTACCAAGTCACCGCTTGTCCGTATTCTTATATAATCAAAAACAATGACAAAACCCAGACTTCTAAGATGACCACCATGACACCTCTGCAAAGACTGAAAAAACTCACCTAAACGTTTAGCACGTTAATAACCTTCACGGGCAGTTTAACCAACTTTAAAAGAATTTGTGTCCATGAAGAGCCATGTATTTTCTGCACCTTAGCAGAATGCGATGTCCATCACATAGAAGATGGACAAAAACAATCAAAAGCAGCTGTGATGCGGTGAATATCTTCCGCCAGCACTACTCCATCTAGAAAAATTTCGAACAAAGGAGGATATAGAATAATTCGTTATACCGTGGTAGGACTACATAAGAAAACAGTTGGTTGGGGTGGAGATTGATTCTAGAAAAAAACACATATTACTTCCTAATCACAAGTACCTGTGTGATAAATACAACACCAGAAAACAGTTAAAAACGAAGTGCATAATTTTAGCGACTTTTATTTATAGATGTGGTACCACTATGAAAGCGATTTTCAGTTTGGACTGAGCACTTGGCGTGCTATCTTTTCTGCAGCACTACAAATGTATTACAGTGAACAGTCGATTGTTCTCATGACAATTATGACACTTAAGGAAAAATATATGATCCCTTGTTTCTTTATTGAAGCTGAATGCAACAGCTCTAAGTCATTTCAATCAAACTGCCATGCTGAAAAAAAAACATTCCTCAAAGCTACGGCTTCCTGTGTTCGCCCTAGAAAATGTTGACTGTTACTTGCTGGACAGAAGGAAAAGCAAGGAGCACGTTGATTGACATCTGAAAGAAAAAAAAAGAAAATACAACTTTACTTCCACTTTTTAATCCCTAAATCCCATACATTGTGAATTAATGTGAGTGGGAACATAGCGAACTAAGAAGTAAAATGTTTCATGCAGGTTAATGAAGCTGCTGTGAAGCCACTCTACAGCCCATGCTAATTAGAAACGTAATGGCAACTACAGAAACACACAGCATAAAATTGCTCTAATATACAGAACTATGTACTTTCGACTCAGTGTGTACCTATGTCAAAATCCAAGTTTACCCCTGTGGCTTCGCTATTGAAGGCGTGTTCACCAGCCCTATAGAGGCAAACTTTTAGCAAAGCTTGAGCTGCCATTCCGGAACTTGCTAAGAACAGGCGTCGCATGTGGAAATAACAAGTTTCTGCTTTGCAATCCTTTTTTTAATAATTATTAAAGACGTCATCAAAGTTTTTGAATAAATTTTAAGTAAGTCGCACTCAAAATAAGGTTTTCACTTTCCTATTTCATCTATATTTATCCTACTGCGAAACAAGATTATATTAAATAGCACTGACTTGGTTTGATCTGGACACCTATAACCTGCGAAACTAGTGAATGAAGTACACAAATAATAAAGAGGAATTTCTTCACTTGGCCTCTTTGTTTGCAAAAAAATAAACTTGCAGTTTCTGGATTGGGAATCTTTCTACGAATACGTTCAGTTGTTGAATGCACAATGAGAAAGGTTGATACTTCGCTATCACTTCAAGCAAGTCACCTGCTGTTTTTTTCTTTAATAAAAAATGAACTCGTTACTTTTATGAGATTGAACTAATGCTGCAGCTGGCAGGTAAAATATTCTTAGTCTCATTATCAAAATATTTCAATTATTTCTAGTGCGTGAAGTAATAAAATTATATTATACTGTAAAGAGAAAAAAACACTATCAAGATAAAATGACATAAACGTCTAGCTCGGATGAGCTTAGTGATTTGCAACTGCTTGTATGCCCGCTAAAGGTGTATTATGAGAGGCTTTGAATCATTGGAAATATTAACTTTAATAAAAGTAGACAAATTTGGTCACGTTTAGTGTTAAATGTGGAAAATTACCAAGCTTGGCTTTCTTTTGTGACAAACATCTACCTACACTAATAGGAAAATACAAAAATTCACTTTAAAAAGTTATGGTCGCTTTCTTTTTGAGGTATGTCCTACAGTCAAGAATTTCAACCTGGGGAAGGCGTGGCTGCGACAATACCTAGGTGTGAGAGCAGGACAATAGGGAGACCACAAAGCAGCCTACTCTCTGCCCCTTCCTTTTAAGGCCATCTCGAACCTCGCCTCCATAGGTTCGTGTCATAAACACATCTCAAACCAAGGCAAATGTTAAAAAAGGTGTCGCAAGTAAACAGTTTCAAACACACCTAACCTACGTGTTAGCTGTATTTAGCCAGTCGGTACCCCCACTAATGTTTAATACAAAAATAAACCATTTTCTTGTTTGTAGTGGAGGGTTTCAGGTCCACTGAGACCAGTCAGGAGGACTTGAAACGATCAAAAAACATTTAAACTATATTTCAATGGTTCTTTGCAATAATAAAAATAATGTTTTCAAGATTTAACGGTAGCGCATTCTGAAATTACCAGATTCAGAATGCCGAGGGCCAGGTACCGCTCTGTGATTTCAGTCGTGGTCTTTCTAGTAATAAATACCCTCGCTTGTGACGTTTCTTCTTTTAGTTAGGCAGAAACTACGCATTTGGCGCTGCCTTGAAGCACTCAACCGCCAAAAACCTTGCATGACCTGCAATGATATATTCATCATCTCCTGTTATGTTTTCAAACCTAAAATATACAACAAAAGCAGGTCTCATAAAATTCGATTGAAAACATTTGTGCATCATTAAATCCTGTGAAGTGTATTTCATGTTATATAAGAAATAATTAAACTCACGTGTGCTAGCACTAAATATAAAAGTTATATGTTTACTTTATTTGCATGTAGTGGTTAATAAGGTCGTTATTGGAACTAGAACCATTATATGTTTCCACATAAAGCAATAGACCAAATAAATTATCAAAATACTTGATATATGAGATACACTATGGTTTATTTTTCTACCTATATATCTGAAGGCACTTTGAATGTGCAAATAAAACTTTTCCAACGAACATTTAGTTGAATAACTTTATTAAAAACACTGTTTCTTTAAGGTTAGTATAATATCTTCTCATTATATCACAGAGTCAGGATATAAAACAGCGCATCTAAGTCAATTTGCTCTCTAAAAAAATCACGATAGGCGAGCTCTTCATTTGACACTCTATCGCACCCCATTGTATTGAATTGTTTTGCTCAACTAAGCGTATGTGTAAGCTATGAGATTTCTTTTTTATTTTGATAGCGGGATTTGTCACAAGTCCTACAATGGTAGTGACTAAGGTTACAGTGAGTCAGCTATAATACTTGCACTAAGCTAGGATAGAAGCAATGCCAATATCAGAATAAAAGCTAAACATCTTCTTCACCTTAGCGTCCAGTTGAGTCGACCACGAAGGAGTTGCTTGCTTGCATGGCACACATGGCATCATCTATACTTTGTCTCATCCTACGATGGACTAAAGGCCAAAGCCACGGGCCGCCAGGTCCAATCACGTTCCACGCTACACTATGACATGCCTAGCATTGATTAGGGGTGGACGAATGATGCTCCGAACCCAAAAACGTGCATCATTTCTATAGCTTCGACACTGCAAACAGCCTCTTTTTTGCAATGTAAAATTCTTGAGCCACTCAGTGCTATTTCGATTCGAACCACTGTCCACCCATCCCCATCAGAGATCCGAGACGCGGGCACTGATACGTGCATCAAAGCGCAATACGCGATTTCTAAGTGGCTCGTGATTGGATCTGGCGGTCCGTAGCTTTTGCCTTTAGTCCATCGTAGGGTGAGCCGAAGTATAGTTGTGAAAGACTGTCTTTTCTAAAAAAGAAAACATCGCCTGTAATTTTTAATGTAACTAGGAGCATTCCAAACACTGCTGTTTATTGAATTTCGCTCAGAATATTGTCTGCCAAGGCCGTTACAAATTTTCTTTGAGCAAAATTGCACTGAGGTTTATAAAGACGTTTTGCCGCTCCGTCCATGATATAAGTGCATCTTATATGCCAATATTTTTTCCTTGTAAAAAGACCAGCTTATACAGTCATAACAAGTGTGACTCATAGAACAAAAAATGTGGTCCCTTTTATTGTATCAAGCCAAAGGTCATTAGGTAGACTGGCCATTCTTTCAATGTTACTATCACATCGGTGACAAAATGTTTTTCTGACCTCCGAGAATGTACAGTTAATAGCAAGATGCTGTGGAATGCCCAAGTCCCACAAGCAGTGCAGCACTAACCAGAAGTGTTTTGGGACTGGGGACCCCGAATGGCGAGGACCCTGAAACGTTTTGGACAAAGCTGCTGCTTCTTATAAACTATCCGGGCATTTTAAAGTTTATTGATAATATGAATATTACAAGCTTCTCTTGTATATCCACAATTCGTTTCTTAGTGCGTGGATATGTATGTCATGATGATGATAGAACTCAAGATGTTTTACTTGCGGCCAAATCACTGGTGTAGCCTGACCTGCGATGATGGTGCATGCCACTGCCCCGTCATTGTCATCACCCTCCTCTCGACATACATGTTTATGGTTTGTCCAATCAATACACCAAGGGAAGGGAAGCTGACAGAAGAATGTGAAAATGAAGGCTCTGGTAAACCTCAGAACGGCGTGCCGACGTTTCACTATTAAACCTAGCTTCTTCAAATTTACGTGTTACTCGTTACATGTAAACCAAATTTTGTTTTGTTTTTCACAGATGAAGAGGTTGATAGAAAGATCTTTCTCAACTTGGCAGAGTTGAGAAATTGCGGCCTTATATAAAATTGCCAGTCAAGCTACAGAAGCAGGTTGAATAGCTGAAGGAAGACGGTTAAGGCAACCGACCTAATTTCAAATTGGAATTCCACTTGTTCATTTTAAGAATAGTTTGGATTGCTTGGACCCTTGAATTTGGCTAATTTTTGTGAGAGAAGTTCTAACTGGGTATATAGAAGTTCCAAGGTATATTTTGCAACACGATTTATGATTCTAAATCTTCACCCACTGCGTACAATGTCGCTGTAGAATTAGTAAATTTCTCCGTAAAATTCAATAAAATGTGGCAAAAACAAAGTTTGTAAAAGCCATGGCAGACGGCTTTCTGAGCTAAATGTAATAAGCAGCAGTGTCGGGAATGCCTCTATGAATAGTGCGAAATCCTGGCGATCTTTTCATCTTTCTTCTTTTAGAGTTCCCAACCTTTCACTACTATATCATGCCATCTGTGGCATCGAAGCAGACTACTCCGTCTGGTTCGACTGAAGTAGATGCTAAGGTGAAGAACACGTTCTGCTATGCTTCCAAGATTGGTATTGCTTTTATCCTAGCTTAGTGCAAGTATTGTAGCAGACACAGTGTAACCCTAGTCACTACCATTGTAGGACTTGCTGTGACACACTCCAATAAGAAATTGAAACGAGAGAGCTTATTTCTCACTCATGTACAGAAAATTGAGAGAAACAATGTTGAGAAATAGAGTGAAATAAACCCACCATTATTTCATCTAAAACGGCAAATTGACTTTGATACGTTTTTGCATCCTCACTGTGATATATTAGGGAAATATAAAACTATCATAAAAATACCAGTGGGGCTATTTTGAAATAAAATTATTCAGTTAAATATTCGTTGCAAATGTCTAAATTACTATTTTAAAGCTTCTCAACAGGGTTTGTGGGTTGGGTCAGGGAGGTATAAATGACCAAAATAATATATCAGTGGAACCAAAAATATTTGGGGGGCTATTCTCAACTAAAGTTATTCAGCTGAATGTTCGTTGCAAAAGTTTTAAATTCGCTTTTAAGGTGTCTCCACATGAGAGTTTGTGGGTTGGTCAGGGAGGTATAATTGACCAAATTTAAGAATTTAGTGTAATTAAATTAAATTTCATTATTTTTCTTTTTAGGTTGATTTATTGGCATTACTTTAGGTGCAAATCTTTGGGTTAAAGTGATGACGAAGAAGTATCAAGTCTCAGCACTAGTCAGCGGTGTGTGTGTCTCTGTTTCTCCCTTCCTGTGTTATGTCCCTATCGTTCTGACTGGCCGTTTTCATTTGCATAATGTACCAACTGGCTCATTTTCAGCCCTTCTTCACATATTGCAATAGACCAAAAATACCATCAGAGTGTCTGATATACCCGATACTGTGATAGTCTATTCTATTGCTGTGGTGCCTGTCTAGTTCCACTAGACGCCCTCATTAATAACTAAAAATAGTGGGCATATAACTTACATCTTTGGTACTACCTCTCAGGATTGTAATGACAATTTCTTGGATAACAAAATATATTTCACAAGACTCCGTAGTGCACACAATTTCGTCTTTCGAACTTTTAAGATCTGTTTGGTTTTGTATATGTTAGCTTTTATATCATGACAGCAGATGATGACAATAATATTGCAGTTCATGGAATGCTGTGGCTGTTGAGTGCTCCGAGTTTGTGCCAAATCTGGAACTTCTATTTAACAAACAGAAGAAACGTCCTGGGAAAGGAGGGTGTTCATTGCTGGAAAGACCATGACTGTGGTCACTCAGCTGTACATGGCCCTCTGCAATCCGAAACTTGTAATTTCATCATGGTTTACCTCAAAATCGTAAAAGCACTTTTATTATTGGACAGAACAGTTGAAATAAATAAAAATTGTTTTATAGCTCGTGGGAGACGAGGGTGGAATACGACGGGGCTGAGGGCATGTGACACGTGGTCGGCGGAAGAGTCACGAGATGTCGCCAGACAGAGCGTGCTGCGCGAGGCTGGGGCTGGGAAGGAACGACGGAGCCGGTCTGGCTGGTCTGGCCCATGGCGATCCCCAGAGTGTTCCACCAGCAAGGTTTCGACCAGGTCCGGAGGGACCGGCGAGCCCTGGACATTCCGATATGGGCCAGGACGATCCCGGAGTAATTCAGCAGCGAGACACGGGCTGTGATAGCACCGGACAGCTAGCCTCGGGCTGTGATAGCCCTGGACACGGACTCCAACTGCGAGCTCTGAACGACTGGTGGCAACCAGGGTTGGTGGGCCTGAACTACCGCCTCTAGAGGACGGGCAACCGCAAAGTACAGTAAACCCTTTCGCTGTCTTCTCGCTGCAGCGTGTCTCTTCCTGGTAGACGAGCGAAGCACATGCCGATTGGGTGACAGTAGTTACTCTGAACCAAGATTACCACAAAGAATACAACAAGTTTCAAGTTTTTGTCTGCCTTGTCTCTGTGGAGCTCCAGCAGTACACTGCACACAAGAAAACATGGGAGGGGGCTTACAGGTGATTCAATTTATTTGTATATTACAAAACCAGCGACGAAAGCGACGGGACTAATAAAACTTCCTAAATTCAGCTAACACGCAGGTCACGTGTGTTTGAAACTCTACTTGCGACACCTTTCTTCCCTATGCTTGATATTGAGATGTTTTTATGGCACGAACATATGCAGACGAGGTTGGAAACTGCCTGATAACAAGGGGGACGGGCGTAGTGTATTTTGTTTTGCTGGGCTCCCTTTTTTCTGCTGCTACACCTGCGTATTATCTCCCCCACGCCATCTTTAAGGTGAAATTGTAGACTATAAAACATACCTCAACACGCATGCAATCAGAAGTTTTTCAAGTAAATTTTGTCTATCCTCCTGTTAGGTGTAGTTGGAGGGTGGTCACAAAAGAAAAAAAAATGCTCGGTAATGTCTCACATATAAAATCAAACGTAAACAATCTGGTCACTCTTTCCTTCGAGCTGAAATTTCCAATGATGTAAAGCGCCTCATACTACACCTGTAACGGGTTTATAAGCGGTTGTATAACGCCAAGGTCATCGAAGGCAAGACTTAATGGGCTATTTAGCGTGAAAGTGTTCAGTTTGCTTACAATATAGTATACTTTTCTTAGTGGTCACTCTAAACGAAATAACATTGCATTGTTGCAATACTCAGACCAGGAATAATCAACGTTCTAGCTGCAGAAAGAGGTCAATCTCAATTAGTTGACCAGTTGAATTTTTATTGGAGAAAGAAAGACAAGGAGTGACCCGTTTGAAGTTATAGCGAAGTACCACTTTTTGTCTATGTGCATCCAACAAGTGAAGGATTCTTGAGAAACATCCCAAACTGACAGACTGCAAGGTTCGATTTTTTGCGATAAAAAAGGACAAGTGAAGAAATTTCAGTTAAGCATTTGAGTACTTCAATAAATAATTTATCAGGTCTTAGTCAGTTGTCCAGATCAAACGAAGTCAATGTTATGTAAAAGCATATTTATTTGCAGTCAGAGAAATATAATTCAAAAAGTGAGGTGAAAGCCTTATCTGGAGCAAGACGATTTAAAATTTGATCAAGAACTATGATGACTTGTTTTATATTTATTTACAAAGAAAGATGCGAAAAGCAGAGACCTGTCATTTCTACCCTAAAAGAAAGTTATCATGAAGTTCCAAAATGTCAGCCCATGCTTTGCTAAAACTTTGCCTCTTTTGGGACTGGGAAAATGCTTTGAAAATGCTAAGCCAGTCGAGTGGACATGGATTTCGGCTTATGTGCTCAGTGAATCGACAGGAGATAGTTGTATAAGTTAGAGCAATTTTTTGTGTATTTCTGTAGAGCAGAATTTTCAACAACTTTAATAAGTTGTTTGAAATCTTCTACTTTTCAGTTCCTTTGTACCCATTCACATTTAGCCACAATGTATGAGATTTTAAAATCAAGAAGAGCGAGTAAAGTCTTACTTTTTTATTTTGTTTTCCTTCCAAGGGTCAATCAACATGTTCTTTCCTTTTTCCTCTGTCCAACAAGTAACAGTGAACTTTTTTTTATTCTGCATACGGTAAGCCAGATTTGTCAGAAATTTCGTTCTTATCACCGTGGCAGTTTCTGACATTCCTTAGACCTGTGTCATCCAACAACTTCAATAAAAAAGAAACATATATGATTGCTTAGCAGTGATAATTGGCGTCATGAGACGAATAATCTATTTGCTAATACTATATATTTACTATTAAAAATAGTCAACTTGTGTCTAGTCCAGACTATAAACCTTTTGAATAATGCTATTGTAGCTGTGATATCTAGTCACTAAAACCATTGACTTTGTTTTCAACTGTTTTCTCGTGGTGCTTCAATCAATCAAGTACTTGTAATTCAAAAGTAATTTTGATTTTTCTAGGTTCCACCGCCACCCCAGCCAACTGTTTGCTTATGTAGGCCTACCACGGCAGGACGAACAATTTTCGACTCTCCGTTGTTCGAAATTATAATAGAGGATTTAGTGCTGGCGGAATGTATTCGCCACATAACTGCAGCTAATGCTTCTTTTTGTCCGGCTACTTTGTGATAGACATCACATTCTGCCAAGGTGCAGAGAAAACATCGATCTTCATGAATACAAGGTGTTTGTGAAGTCTACTGAGCCTCCCGTGAAGGTGCTTTACATGCTTAACTTTGAGGTTAGCTTTTTGTGTCGCTGCATGAGTCGTACGGTGGTTATCTTGAGAGTCCGCGTTTTAACTCTATTTTTTGAATATAAAAGAATAATGACAAGTCTTCATAATGAATATTTATTTGTTACCACGCAATACGTCAAATACTCTAAGGAAAAATATGATCTCAGGGGTCTAACAGCAGCATTAGGTCCTCTGAGCTCCCAGTTTATCCGCAAAAAGACCATCAGGTTCAAGCTAGGTACCGTGCGCAAAGGCTTGGGACTAACTGCGCTCCACTGGGACTAACCGAGAGGCGTTCACGAGCAAAATCTGTCATTATTCTCTTTTAGACGGGGTACGTCTCCATGTTGTAGTCCACAAAGGCAAACAAAATGCACGTCAGGAAAAAAGTTGATATTTCGCTTGTCTTGGGAATCTGCGTGACTCAACCCAGCACTGTTGGAAGTGTTTACCAAGCTCAGACGAAACTGAAGGATAGTACTTTTAAGTAAAACAATCTTTCAGACATTATATGGTAGAGCTCCATGTCATCAATGTCGCTCTGTAGATTCGCATCAACCACTCGCCGCAACAAGCGAGCAATCTATTCATTTTTCTTCCGCCGAGGATATGCAGCCGGGTAAGATGTAATTACTTATTTACGGATAATATCCCAATAATTTGTTTGTTTCTGAACGCACCATGCCGTAGCTAACCGTGTACAATAACAAGCGCAAATTGTGGCTCTGACCGCATTCATGAATGTCTAAAGGCAATTTCTCTTTCCGTCAAACAATTCTTCTAGCTGCTGAGTGAATCCCCAACTTTACAGAGGTTCGTTCACGATGACCGCTGCCACAAAATACGAACAGTGCAACAACAGACACGAATACTATGATGGAAAAATTGGAGTCCCTCGCGCCATTCAACAAAGATCCTCGCGGGGAATCGAACACGTGGCTGCTATGAACTGCAGTAGATCGGGTTGTTTTATAGGCTCTCGCAAATAATTACAGGTTGAGCATTTCCTTTTTCAATGAGACTCATCACTTGTGCTATTCACAAAAGTTTCCGAGCAGTGATATTAGTTAAAAAAGTTGACATACTGGTAACTTTATTTATTGGTTAATGATAATCGAGATAATCCGAACATTCAAAATGACGTGTATGGAAAGCTGAAGCGCTGTGCACAGAGTTAGTCATGGGGGTAGTGTACGTTCATGTTGATGTTTTTACGTGCTCTGTATGTGTATGTTCTGGTTTTAGGTGAACTGTATTATATCGTGTGTAGTAGCCAGCGAAGTGTATGTGTGAGTAAAATAACTATATCCAAATCCCAATACCAGAGCAAATACAAATTGTGTAGCCGATAAGTTTGACGGTATCTAGCACAACCTAGCCTTGACATTTGTAATTATTCTGACTGTACGTGCAATCTGCTGGCCATCGATTTAGCGTTCTTTCACGGTTCGCGATATTTTCTGGGTTCTGCAATGGGCCAAGAAGGCTGTTTTGAATGCTATCTTTTGTTAACGACGTTTGGTTTCGTATATGGTGTACAACATCGCTCTAATATGCGGTGCTAGCGAAATAATTGTGTCGCGGGGAAATGCAAAGGTGAAAAGTGACATAACCGTAGTACCGCTCAAAATCACAGCATTGAAAACGAGAAGACCGAGTGAGTGCATGCTCAAGGGAACCTAAGTCTTTCTGCAAGCGCAACAACCCTGATGGAGCTTCGCAAGTGTTGAACGCAAGAGAGTACGAGCCCTCGCGTGCACGGCACTCTGACTTCTGTCACCTAAAGTTAAGGCGGCGTCACGCGTGCACTGAATGCTTACTGAGATCGGTCTATTTGCGAAACGCACGTGTTACGTATCAATTGGCTGCAGCCCTCGCTTCGAAAGCAGGTACTTATTTTACGTGTGCAAAGGGGTGTAGTGCGTTTCCGAGAAGGCCTGAGGGGCCGCCAGTTGTGCGAGGTATAAGTTTTTGCTTAGACAGTCCGCACTCGGTGCATAGTCCACACACCGTGCATAGTCCGCACTTAGTGCCCTGTCCAAAGGTAAAAATGATCATACACAGCACACTTTAATAAATGCGTGCTGTATAGCTCACAAACAAGCTTGTATCATACATAAATAAACATTACTATACTTCATTACTCAAAAAATCATTCACGTCTTGTCAGAGTGAACGGTTTAGAAAAAAAAAATTCTGTATAGGTCTACACCCGTAGATAGTCCGCATCGGGTAAAATTTCAACTTTTAAACATGCATTGTCCGCGGACTATAGTCCGGAAATTACAGCATATTGCTCTCCCGTTCGCTGGTACCAACGTTTCTACATTAAAAATATGCATATGTCACACGATCATTCCTCAATTTATAGACCAATATATAGACCTCTTTTTCAAAGAGTGCATAGTTAAGAGCAACATGCTAGTGCTGTTAGCTTGCGCTTTTTTCAAACTCAAAAATTAAAACAAAAGATTTACAAAAAGCTTTTTGAAAACAAACCAAGGTAGCCGCAGTAAGCGATCGTTGTCTTCGTTTGAATATAATCACTTGCTCGAGACGCATATGTTTTGGCTCTAGAAGTCTTGAAAAACCGTCTCCGTGTAAAAAAATTTGGCACTAAATGAACTCCAGCAGCCTTTGATTTTTATTTGTTTTTTTTCCCTAGGAGCGCATGCCGTCGGCATCGTGTGCTTCAAAAATAACATCACGAAAAGCAGAAGGGCATCGGGGCACCCGAACCATAAATGTGTGACTTTGGAGTAAAGGACCGTTCACGTAGCACAAATTTCTTATGATTTTTGTGTTACGTGTAAGTCACAGGATCATTTGTGTGTCAAATATCACGTGCCAGGCTATCTGCTTGAATAAGTAGTTACGCTTATATCAAGCATATATACTCCTGTGATTTGGACGTAAGCTTTTGTAATGTTACGTAAGAAAACCTTGGTGGTTTGAACCAGCCCTAAGTCGGGTATCATTTGTAAGTTGTGTGCATCGCGTTTTCCTTTTACTTCATCCCGCAGATGTCGCCCTACTGAAAAAACCTGTATAAAAATGCATACTCGTTTACCGGTATAAATTATACGGTGTTATGGAATACGGGTCTCCCGTATGCTAATGGGAACCCGTACCGGAATGGGTTGACCCATTCAGATACAGGAACCCGTACCTATATGGGTATGACCTATTCCGATACAGGAACCCGTACTTGTACGGGTTAACCTGTTTAGGTATAGGAATCCGTACCTTTCAGGTTGACCCATTTAGATATAGGAACCAATATTTATACATGTTCACCTGTTCAGATAGACAAATAGGAATCAACATAGTGTTAAACGTTTGCACACGGACGTATGGATCTATGCGGGTTTAACAATTCGCATGCATTTGTCATGCAAAGAATGAGCATGAACCAGGTCATTTCAAGTTATATGTGTATTTAATGAAGGTAAATTGGCATACTACAGAACATCAACAAGAAGCTTAACCTCTAAGGAAGCTTAGAAGTCAAGCTTCTTGTTAATACCCTGAAGCAGCCCTCGCACGTAGTGGTTGACCCGAGCTCTCCTGTTCCCTGGAGAGGCCTCTCGAGGATGCCTCCGTATGTACTCGTTGAAGGCATCTGCAGGGGAAAAGAATGCATCAATAAGTCATGTATATCTACAATTTCTTAAAAAAATTATATATTTTACTGCCGGCAATTATAAGCAAGCAATTTCCACTACAATTTATGCTTTTTTAATATCTCGTGATACAATGTAGTCTCCAAGAGCGACTTCTTACGATTACGAAGTCTGCTTAAAACAACAGGCATGCATGATTCGGCCAGAAAGTGTTGAACCAGTTCAGACCAAGTTCGAAGGAGTGCAGAAGCAGTGCGCAAGTCGTGCTGCGGCTGCGTGAAGTCAAGCTGCAGCGTTACAAACGACGCTGTAATCGGCTTCCGAAAGACCGAAGAGTTGCCATCTGTTACTGCATGAACACTGAACTGACTTCGGCCAGCGCAAGATTCTGCGGAACTGAGGCTGAGCTCGTACAGCACTGGGATGAATCGAACAGGCCAGTTCAGCGTCCATGCAACTTCCGGTTCAATCAATTGCGTCAGTTATTGCACTATGTGAACTAGATCGGCCGGTTCAGGCAAAACGAAAAGACCTAGTGTGACTTTCAACAACTCTGCACCTAAAGTTTCCTTGCAACAGTGTGTTCTTTGCATTTCAGTGTTTATAAAAATTATAGACCCTGAAGCGGGGGGACCAAATAAAACGGAAAGACACGGAGCTCCGGAGCTTTGCGTCATTCTGTCCCTTTTTGTCGCCACGCTCCCGACTTACCACGTCTATCCTCAACCAGCTTGCCTGCCTGTTATCTAAAATAAAAGTATGTACTATGAATCCAAATATGTATTTTAAATTATGAACATGTGCGTTCGATTGCGTAGAACCTCGAACATACTTCATGCCCAACAATGTCACCATGGAAACGAGTGAAAGCAACACTGAACACACAATTCTCGGCCGGCGGTTTTTGTGCGAACAAGTGTGCGAACAAAAGATTTTGAGCAGCAATTGTTTTTGCTGAGCATGTATATAAATTGCCAAAACAGATTTCACATCAAGAATAATCTAACCAATGTAATATCCGTGGCATGACCCTGCAATGTTCCATTCATGCGAGATAGTTCCCTGGTAATAAAACTGAGCATATCATAGACTAGAAAGGAGGAACACCCACGATGAGAAGGTGGTTCAGAAAATATGGGCAGTACTCAAAAGACAGAACCAAACATACGCGTAGTTGGGTTGCAGCAGTTCTAGCGAACAAACAGACTCACTTTCACAACTTTGCTAGTGCCAGCTTTTCGTTCAAAAGAAAAAATAAGTGCCTCGCAGTTCTGCTGGGGAGCCAGCAGAAGCTCCTGCGAGCAGTCCACTGATATCATGGACCTCCCCCAAAACTTGCAGGGAGAAGCCGATATTTGAGACGCGGAGCATGTTACTGTAAAACCTCCATAGTGTGAATACATCAGAAACCGCCAAGCGACCTAGATTACCGTGACAAGGTCAGTCTATTTTTCTTCAAATATTAAAACAAAGAGGGAGATAGGGCCTCTTCTTTTCGGTTTCGCGCTTGGAGCTTCACGTTCCTAAAGCTCGAGCTAGTCGAATCATGACCCTTCAGCAGCCTATAACACAGAAAGTTCTGAAAGCCTTAGAATATTTTATCCCATTAATTTTGTCGTAGCAGATTGCAACTTCGGAAGCCATCACGCTTGAATGTCTCACCAAATATGAAACATCTGTGAGAAGTGGGCACTTACTGGTGACTGCTGCCAACTTGACTGGAGTCAGGGCCGTCTTGGCCACGGCGCCCTTGAAGCGCCGTCATGGCACCCCAGTCTCACTCCGCCCATGCAGGTTCTCCCTGCCGAAGACCAGCTTCGTGGCCTCTTTAACGAACATGGAGTCTCCCCAGGCTCCCATGACGTGTGACAGTTTGTCCTTTTGCACCAAGACACCATGGCCAAGGTGAACCTTGAAACAGATCCGTGAATAGGTTGATTAGC
>JAZHYW010004959.1:0-21718 GCA_037355805.1 Ixodes ricinus
TGGGCGCATTGGGACTGAAGGGAGCGTTGGATCTTATGAGTCAACCTAGAGCTACACGCATCAGTGTATTGACACTCCATTCTCCGACTGTCTCAAGAGTGCCGCCATTTTGTTGCCTGGTGCAGAGCGGGCGCTAATAAAAGTAGGTACGATAAAAAAAAATGCGACCTAGTAATTACTGAGTTCTATATACGCTCTAAGGAAGCGTAGGCGATATCGACTTGCTTTCTGGCTGACTGTTCTAAAAAGTTACACAAAATGAATAAAAAAGTTCCTTGCGATTTTTAAGCAACAAGACGGCCGAATTATCGTTCCATTGAAACGTAGGATATTTGATGTCTCTAGGTGGAACCTGCCCCGCAGCCTTCGGGCTGCGACGGACCATAGTATCCTGTGTTTCTCGACCGTCGTCGTCTGAGCAAGGCAGGCTGATAGAGTGTCTCCCATTTCACGGCGGGTGCCAGCGCGCAGGAAGGGTCCGGATTTGCATGGAGCCGACGACGTCTCGATGTGCAAATTTGGGTCGTTTGCATACGTCGAGAAATCCGGCGCGCAGTGACCGTTGATCGCGTCGCAATCCAGCGTTCTTGACGTGGCGGCTCCCATTTCGAACTCCGTCGGTCGTGTCAGATCGCACCCTTTAGTGGGGTGCTCATTTCAAAGTGGGCAAGTCTTGTTTCGAAAAAACCTAAGACTCCCTTTATAGTCGAATGTACGTAGGCAGGGCTGTGCTACGGGAGCTCAAGTGTTCCCTATGACTCTGCCCGTTTTCATCAGTCAGTGAGGAACGCGCAATCGCTATTGTCGCCTAGATATTGCGGTGGCGCCTTCGTATGGTTTCCATCCGTTACGTAACGACCAAACGACTAAGCAAACAAACAATCAAACCGACAAAGAAACAAACACAATAACTAACTAACTTTCTAACTAAAACGAACTAAAACTGACTAAACCAACTAGATTAGCTCAGTTACTAAGCTGCCCATAGACGCTGCTTCCACGAGTAGTACCCCCTTCTCTCCCACGCCGCTCCTTCCGTCGTTCGACTCGCCACCGTTTTGGGGACGGCTGAACTGCAGTGTATTCTAAGGGATACTCATGTTTGGAAGCATAAGCTGTAGGTGGCGTTTCACCGTACTCTTTGGAACACACAGGTATGAAACAAAAATCTTGATAGTGCTTCAAATGACGGGAGGCGGACTGAAGAGGGCAAGGGGTTCCACAAGTGAAGTTTCACAACTGGATTTGCCTTGCCGTTACGTCACGAGTTGTGATCCTGGCTACTTATCACCAGTTGACACCGACGAGCTCTATGCGGTGTGTAAAAAATGAAAGATGTTTACAACTTCCCGTAACGCCAATTAAAAGCGAAGCTCTTGAGGAGGAGGAGGGGAGGGTACTGAGGGGAGGGTATGTCCTTCCTCCGCATCCGTATCATCTCCTCCTCCCTCCTCCCCTCCTCCTCGATGTTTCTGACCCAGAAGCGATGCGCTTTTTAATTCGCGAATTGTCAATGCATGAATATTTTTTTCTGAAAATAAAATAGAATAAAATGAAGGCGCGCCTCAAGGGGCAGGGAAACCTTCTAAACAAGCCACCGACGACAGTGGTGTCATCACCGAAGCTGTCGCTAAAAAATGTGGTACTCGGTGCCTTCATTGCCGACCTCCACCCGTCGACGCGGAAAGCACGAGCACACGGTCGCAGTAGGTAGGGATTTCAAGTGTTTCATTTAGAAATTTTTATTCAGGTAAGTTTCTTCAGTAAAATTTTTATACCCTTATTGCACGTACTTTGACCACATTTGTGCAAAATCTTAGCTCGATACGTTCAAAAATCGATTTATGCCGTCCCTTCAAACAGTCATTAATACATTTGTCTTAATCCTGTAAAAGATTGTGGCGGTAGCGGTGGCGCTGACGTCGGCAGCGCAATGAAAAAAGACGACGAATAAGCCGGCAGGTGGCTCGGCGTCGAACGCGACGTAGCAGTACACTTTGCACTGCCACGTCGCCACAGCGACGCTGTGGCCAAAGTTACTACAGCATCCAGACGATTACTTTGTGAAACCTTTTCAAACTCACTGATTACCTAGAGCATAGATACTGTATTCAAAATTAACCATAAATACTCGATATAACCGTTCTGATCCTCGGCCAATAGACTACTTGCCAAAATCCCTGCATGCAACACAGCGCTCGTTGCATCATGAAGCCTGCTTGGCCAAGGAGAGTAGTGCGTGCATGGTTTCATTTCGATTGCCTCGTTGACGATATAGTGCGTCTCAGCACTGCATGAAAATAAAGTCAGCGCTCGCTCACATTGCACCCGTTCATCCTCATGAGAGCCCCCGTTGAAACACGGACCTCCAGCGACCGTAAACACCTGCCCAGGCTTCGCGAGGAGTAGGAGGCCTGCAGCGTCCCATACGTGTCCGGTGTCCTGGCTACCACTTCACAGTGTAGCATGACCCCCGTGGCTCACGGATAATATAAGAAGCCTAAGACACTGGAGGAGAGACCATGGAACCGGATGACCGGCCCAGTATACTTCCTCTTCCTTGTGCCATCGCAATCCTACTTACCTGCGCCCAAACTCTGGCACGTCAAAAGCCCCCCCCCCCCCCACCACAACAAAAAAAAGAATAAATAAGGAAGTGTTGAGCATTCTATTCGTATTGGTATAGCTGCACGTACAGTATTATAGTCACAAATTCTAAAATGCAAGCACTGTATTTGGGCGTGACGGGATGTCGTGAATTGAGGTTGGCAAATCGAAACCGAAACTTCCGCAAGGGGATCCCAAGATGCTTTGCACGGCACTACGCCGCTAGGATCGCTTCGATTTTGTAAGAGAGAGAGAGAGAGAGAGAGAGGGAGAGAGAAACATTTATTTGTACGGGTCTGCGTTCTTGGGGAGGAACTCAAGTGCTTTCCCCCAGGATGGTGAGCAGATGGTGAAGGAGGGTGGTCCATGAGGAGGTCGTGTTGCCCAGATGGGCAACCGAGGCCTCCCATGTGTTTATGTCAGGGTGAAGTGAATGGCGTTGTTGCGTTCAGGTTCGCGGACACCTCCAGTTTGTGTGGGTGAGTGTGGTTATGGAGCCGCACACCTGACAATGGGGTGGACTGGGGGGCGGCTTGTATTTGGTGCAATATAAAGTCAGAGGTCTATCCCCTCTTTGGGTAAGTGCCAAAAACACATTCTGAACTAAAAAGAAGATGAAGAAGTGAATGGGATGAAAGGTTCGGCATGATCTTGATCCTTGGGCAGTCCCCTATTTAACTAAGGGCCAAAACAATTTGGAGCCATTTTACTCAGTGAAGGTGGTTAGCCAGCGAAGCTGTAGAGTACGATCACAAATGATTCACCAAGAGACACACAGAAGCACTTCCCCAAAGGTTTATTTACAGTATATATGCATCATTTTGAAATGGTAGTAATGATTGCTTTGTGATCACTATGATATACGCTAATCGGTTTCATTACAATTTTGGTGAGATTTTTGCTAAAGTTAAATCTATACATGACAGATGACGCTCGACATAAGCACGTTACTCTTCGGGAGTCCTATCTATACGTGTCCTTCCCATAGCAACTACAGAACACAATGGAATGCCTTGCTCGGCAGCTGCAGCTTTTATATATGCAAAGCAGTGACGTCACCCGACTCGATCGGGAGAGGGCCCAGTATTCTCGGATGTATCTCTATTATTACAAGTTTCGATGTCTTTCCTTATCAAAATGCATATCGAAGTGACGAGGCGTATACTCATTTCCATACCATGGAGCGCTTTTACATGCAATTTCTGACTTTTGTTTTTGCACACGGAAACCGAAAATTCATAGAACCCTATCCGTATACAGCTTCGCTGTAAAAGTACTTAAAAATAAAACTTGGCATGATTAAATGGGTTTTTATTAAACCCGCGGGGGCTCAGAAGACCAGCACCTACGTGCGAAGTCCTGGGCCCGCAAAGATGACACACCTGTCAGCTTTATGATACCGGCCCGGAAGTGGAAGAAAACGTACCGGAGCAGCTACCACTCCGATGCTGCACAAAACATAACGGAACCTCATATCCCCCCCCGCCCCCCCCCCCTCCCTTGACTGTAAGACGAACTTTCCTCTAGTGTGTTAAGCTGCCTTTTCTTTATGCAGGCTGTACTGCCCATTGCCTTCCTCAGTAAATTGATTTAAATCGCAATACATATATTTTTTTTCGTCACACCAAAATGTTTTGTGGTTGTGTACCCTGCGCATGTCACACACCTCCGATTGTGACACCCTACCTCTGCACTCAGTTTTAGAGAATTTGTGAAGCTAGCCTTGATTACGTATAGCACGAAAAAGTTGACGCCGGGTATAGAGACATGTTGCAAACAGGTGGTGACTAGACAGTTCACGTGGGCCGAGTAGTCAGTGAACGAGGTTTCCTAGATGTATCAATATTTACTAATTCGTAATTGTTCCTACTGTTGCTAACTCTGATTTCGCCGGTGATCACAGTGAGCGCTGGGCGCCATGGCGCAAAAAGAAATGGTCGACTTCCAACCGCCTCCGCCGCGAGCTCCGCCGGCGAGACAGCGTAACCGACGGAGAAAACGACGACAAAAACAAGAAGAAAACGGAACAGCCAGGGCAGGGCGCCGAGAGACTTCGAGAAGACTTTTTCCATCTGAGCTGTGGTGCTTTAACACACTCGGCCATCCATCTCGCCAAGAAATGGAACACACCAAGACAGCGAGAATACAAATATATATCCGTAGATGAGGAAAAGAACGTGAAGCATGACTACTTAACGTTTACAATGAAAATTAAATGAAAACAAGATCAACTAAAGAACAAGTTATGTAATGTCTTTTTTGAGTACCGGTTCAAGATATTCACCGGCACTTTTTAAATCTTGCGAAAAGTCGCCTACAATTGTTTCCGGGTAAACGTAGGAGCTTGTATTCTGCGACTTTTATTTTTTTCAGCCGGAAAGGATAAAGCGCCGGAAAGAAAACAAATTGCGACACTGAAACGTGATGGAAAAGGTTGGCTAGATGCAATATTATAAAGAGAAAAACGAACAAACATTATATTCAGAGGCCAGAGCAGAATATAATAGACAAAAAGGTGAAATGTGGAACTCGCACACAGCTACTGTTTTCTCGCAGCCGTTTCGGGCTGGTTTCCCTTCCCGGACGCGGAAGTGAGTAGGCCATTTGCATGATAAACAACAACGATCCTGTTTGCGCACTCGCTTTGGGAGAAGAAATCCTTCTGAATTTCCGACGACTCCAGCTAAATCCGTTCTGGTGCAGGCATTGAGCACCGCTGCGCGAGGTGAGTACTGTATGTAGATGACATTTGATTTGTATGCAATGATAAAACAACAACAACAACAACAACAACAACAACAACAACAACAACAACAGCAATAACAGCAATAACAGCAATAACGTCAACAACTACAACGACAACAACAACCCCCCCCTCCAATAAAAAATAAATTTGCACCTTCAATATTTACGCATTTAAGGGCATGAAAAGGACCTCCCAGAAACGCCTGAATTAAAGAACGTGCTTTTTCGTAGAGCGTTTCCTTACCTCGCGTAACGAAAGGAGTCATTTCAATAGACAGATTTCACTAAACGTTCCACGCATGCGTGGCGCCGCCATAGATTTAGTTCATAGGAGGCAGGCGGCAGTGCACGGGACGGCTCGCGTCGTCTCGTGCTCTGCACATGCAAAGCTCCAGCGGGGTTTTCGCTCGCGCAGAAAGCCTAAACTTTCCTCGATGCATTGCAGCAGCGGCGGCTGAACGAAACTGGCTGGTGAGATTAATCTATTCCGGAACCAGCTTCATTATTTCTTTAGGTAAGGAGGAAGGACTCCTTCTTTGAGTGAGGGAGAGGTGAGGGTATCTGTTTGGTATCTGGATCGAGATTATGATACAATGCGTTCTCGGCACCACACAGCAAATACTTGATACAGGTATTTGAACAATCATTCTGACATCAACAACGTTTTTGTAAACCAGACAGTTAAAACTGGGGGTACTGGATCCGAAAGCAGAAATAATGCACGTGTTTTGACCGTCCATTACGTGCATCGCGTACTCGTCAGGCCACAATTACACGTCATCCGCTCGCGCGTTTATCTGCCCCGTCCACGCTCTCATTAACTTGACACTGATGAAAACACTTGAACGTACCACCAACAGCTATAATTTGACCCACCCTAAGTGCAAACAAAACCGATGCCATTCAAGCACAAACATGTTTTCAACGGCGCTTTCGCTTTAGGGACGCCCACGCATAGAAGGCCCGCTCATAGGTTTACGCTCGCTTCCGTAGTTTCTCTTTTAATCACACTGTCAGCGGTTTCCCTCGAGTGTTTTGGGTCAATAGATCTAGCGAGTTAAAAGTTTCAAAGAGTCGAGAGATTCAGCGAGTTAAGAGATCCAACGAGTCAACACATTCAATAGGGGTCGGGAGCTCCGACGAGCAGAAGCTTCAACGAGTGAAGAGGTACATGGCTCGTTAAAGTCAACTCCACAGCGAATTCAGTTTACCCGAAACAAATTCAATATGATATTATTATCCGTCTAGGTTATTTTGTCTAAAGCGAAAGTCTGCTCTAAGACGATGTTTCCAGTCCTCACTTTTGGGTTTAGCATTAAAACGTATTACTGCACTGTGTCACCTGTTTTGGTGAACGTTAAGACGTATCTGCGCTTTATTTGCTACGTTGGGTTTCGAGGACTGCGCTGATACGTTCTGGAATATTTTTGGAAAGCCAATCTTTGCGCCGTTTTGAAGGCGAAGAGGAGGAGAGAGATTAATGTTGGATCTCCTGACTCGTTGGACCTGTAGACTCGTTCAACGTAAGTCAACAGATCCAAAGTGGATCCAAAAGTCCAACGAGTCAAGAGGACCAACTAGTGAAGAGATTCACGGCTTGCCAAGAGGTCCAACAACTCGAGAGATGTAAGAATCAAGAGGCCCGATTTGGATCTTTGACACGTTGCTCGCGCAATCGTGTGTGTTTGGATAAAATGACTAAAATAACAGAGCTACGCTCAATAGACCGATCTCACCAGGAGTTGCGCGGACGCCACCGCTGCCGCGGTGCATGCTGGTACCTGTAGTTCTCCCCAGTTTTCCGGCCGCGTCAATGCGCATTGTACGCCCGCCCGGCGTTTGGAAATTTTCGGGTTAGCAAGAGACGTTTAGCCATGAAAACCATGAAAACTCATGGTTTTCAATGGGTGGCTTCACCTGTTGTATGCCACGGTGCTACAATAACAGCACCAGGCAAAAAGGCCTCGGATATTATGTCTTCCAGAAAGAAAGCAGCACGGCAAAGAAAGGTAAACAGAGCCGGACAGAGCGGCAGGAAAAATAACATTTTTCCATTTGTTTCGCGATTTGCTTCATAATTTATATCCACCTATTGCACGTCAGCTAAAAAGTGTAAAATTACAGGACACGAGACACACAGCGTGCCGAAGTGTTCCGTACGTTGGAATCTCTCTGAGCATTCGCTCCGTAGCGGTCTATCCGTTGGTCTATCTCCCCTAAGTTTGGTGAGGCCGTTTTGAATATATTTTTTGCTCAATGAATTTTGGTGGTTATAACTGTTAATGTGACGACATGTTTTAAGCACAACTGTTCTTCAAAAGATCAGGACTATCACACAAAAAAAAGCAGCGATTCTTGATATGCAATCACTTGAAATAAAACAACTTTTTTCGGAAGCGGTTTTCATTTATTTTTTTTCATACAGAACGTAAAAAACACCACATAATGCCATTTAGAAGTGCAACACTTACCGGCAGAAATGCAACAAACGAGCCTAACCTATTTTGTGGTGGTCAATTAGGCTGGCGCTACTGATCCAAAAAAAAGCTTCAAACGTCGGGCGAATCTTAGCGTTCGGAGCTTGCGCAAACAAAACGAAACTGAATAGAAACTGTACACGAAAAATCATCTCCACCCCAAGTTTTCAGGTATCTTGCATGGTTGCTTCTTTTTGAGAGATGAAAATGGTTACGGCGCATCAGGCATGGCCTTTCTGTAGATCATTTCTTCTCTGTGCGCAGGCTTCTCCCCGTAGTTCTTCTGTACCCTGTCGCACAGGCTGTCAACCAAAATGAAACAACTTTTAGAAAACTCGCTCACCGAGAAAGTCTATTTAGCTCCTCTTACTTCATTGTTGATTAAACGATATGCACAAGACTGAACACTACCAAGCTCAGTTTTTAACCAACACATTTGACGCTGTTTCACGGTGCTACACAAAGGCGATGGTCCCTCGAATTTTCTTGTTCTTTGCCATTCAACTAGATGTTCAGTTTCCAAGTTTACTGAGACATCCGAGCAGCCGGAAAGTTCGAGTAGTGGCGTCGTTGTTTTTTTCCTGCGGCCGCAGTGGGACCACTGCGTGAACGGATATGTGCTCACGCGTTCACGAAGACGCAGAAGCAGACGACGCCGAAGCAGACGACAAAGCGATTCTAAAGCGATAAGACGACTGGAGCTGCTTTTCTGCGCTTGCTGACAAATTAAGGCATCACAACCAACACAATTTTATGAACTACAGACATGCGGGAGAATCCAAGCTGATACCGGGGCGTTCCAAACGATAATCCACGATGTACGCGCAGCCCTATGTAGCCGGGAAGCCGGAAAGCGATGACTACAAGTCGCATGGCGGCGGCACCACTTCCGGAATGCGCGCGCCTGCGCAATTCGCTTGGTGACATCGGTCTATTGGTAAACGTTCATTACGCACCTTTTCCCTTACGTCGTTTGGGGCGTGGTTTTCCGTGTGAAGAGAATTTTTTTTAGATATTGACAAGAGATGCAAGGGATACAAGAGATGCAAAAGTAAAACATATTCCTTCAATGTCGTGAAGCTCCTGAAGCGTCCAATGCTTTTTTGGGCCATCTGAACGTTAGGAAAGTAACACAATTTCCTAACAAAGTTAGGAAACGGTTGAAGAAAACAGAAGACAGGAAAGGCGTTCAGCGTCTTTCCTGTCTTCTGCTTTCTTCAACAGTTTCCGAACGTTGTTTGCTGATTTTAATCATGTGTGACCAGATGATGTCTGAAAAGATGATAGCGCATTTTCACATGGCGGTACGCCATCTTTAGAGCGCAGCTCTTCGGCGCCCTTTTCTGGGTTGAGCGGCGTCGCCGTCGCCGTCGGCGTAACCGCGCGTTGCATTATGGGAATAATTCAACCGGGTGTCACCGTGCTTTGGATTACGGGAAAATATTCCCTCTAAACTTAGCAAGGAAATGGCGGAAATTTTTCTTTAAATTTCTTGCTAAATTTAGCCGAGTAACTTTCGCTAAAGTGGCATATTGTGACACGTGCATCAGTGCTCGACCAACTCTACTTTGGATATTATCTATTAGGTTATTGAAGTAATAACTTGAAAGTTTTAGCTTAGTGTTGATTTGGTGTGCTTAGTCTCTAACAGCAAGGTCGGGTTGTTTTGCAGTCTTGCTTCGGGTGTACGCTGTGCCCTACCCCAGAGCGTAGGGGGTCAGACCGGAGTTCCTTGGAATTTGCTGATGCATAGTATCATTGATGCACATATTCAAGTCTCACTAGTAAACGCAACCGGACACCAAAACTCAACTTGACATGACACCGAAATGCAGTGTCCAACCGTGCCAAAAGCGGCCATGTTGAAGGATTGGTTGCAGAAGAACAGTCGCTGATTTCCCCACTGGCGGTGATATTCATCATGAGGCGCGCCCTCCGTTCACTTTATTGGACCCATTCTACCACACTGTACCAATAACCGATGACGTAAAAACATTTCGCCTATCCCCAGAATGTCGCCGTCTTGGAAGCGGAAAGGAATGAAGCATGCAAAGAAGCTAGGTCGCTTTCTTCGTTCTTTACGAAAACGAGTAAAGAAACCTTATCTTCAAGGAGCCAGTTTAAGATAAGGTTGATCTATGATTCGTAAATGTGATTTCTTACGAAACAAAAGCCACTGATTCAAGGAAAGGAACCTTCTCGAAATCAGAGGTTACATTAACTCAATATTCGCTTAAAGGGGTACTTAATCGAAAGATAAAATATACGCCAAACGTTCAGAAATAAGCCGAATAGCATCAGTAATACCTGGAAATGATAATCTCACGCCTTTATTTTGAGTGAATGGCTGTATTTTTGTCTTTAATGCCGGATTTTGGCGAGCGCTTCAAAATCGGCCATCGGAGAGTGCGACGCGTCTCGGGATATCCGTCGTGCCCGTGACGTCATCGACTTCCGCACGGCCAAGCGTACCGTAGTTATGGCCTCTGCCACTTGGTGGCGTCAACGCGTTACAACCTCGAATAGTTCGTTATTACGAAGTCCTTGAGGTCTGAACGGCCGCACGACCGCACCATCTAATCGATCCCATCGCTCCACCACCACCACCGTATTAGCGGAGTGCTGGCAGTGTAGGCTAGATGCGGTCGTGTATGTAGAACACTACGTCAACACTAGGATCATAGGCGGAAAGTTTTCAGTTTCCCGGGGGAGCATATGCCTCAAAGCGCCTTTGCACCGATTTCGTCAAAATAACAATAAAAAAGGCATTTCGCTGTTGTCGCTTGTGCGAGTGAGTGGAACATTTTTTAATTATAATGCGTTAGCATAAGTATCCACGCGACAGGGAAAAGCTGGAACCGTCCGTCTGCGGACAAAAACAGTGGAAAGGCGAGCGCGCCGCGTAGAGAGGAGGGGAGTAGTGCAGGACGAAGGCGCGAGGGAGGCGACGTCATGGGGTGGAAGCCAATGAGCGCGCGCGAAACCGGTGAACAGCGAAAATAGCGTCAGGCAGCGGATGCCACTGCAAAGCGTGCAAGGCAGGCGAACGAGACCGAGGAGCGGAAGCAGCGCTTAGCTCGACTGGCTGAAATGAAGGCGCAAAAAGCGGCAAGCCGACGCGGCTATGCGTGCTACAGGGTCTGGGGCGAGCGGGCTCGGCGCTTCGCCGTAAAACAATTAAAGGTGGATCCTTAAGTAACGTGTTAGTATGACCCTTAAGAAACGCCACACACGTCTCCCTTTGAAAAAAAGAAAGCCGTTTACAACTCCCTGTAACGCCGAATTAGAGCGCAGCTCTTGAGGAGGAGTAGGGAAGGGTACTGAGGGGAGGGTATACCCTTCCTCCCTCCTCCTCACCTCCTCATCCTGCCTGCTACTCCTTCCTTCGAGTGGCGTCGACGTCGGCGTAACATGAGGTCACGTGACCCTGGTCACGTGACCGCTCTGAGGTCACGTGACCACCCTGAGGTCAGGTGACCCCCATGAGGTCGCGTGACCCTCATGATCTCACAGGGTCACGTGACCTCACGGGGGTAACGTGACCTCAGGGTGGTCACGTGACCTCAGAGCGGTCACGTGACCCACCTCAGGACCCCCTCAGGGGGGCCACATGACCCCCTAAGGCCACGTGACCACCGTGACGTTTCGGCATGGTGACGTTTCGGCACCGTGCCGAAACGTCCTCGCGGACGTTTCGGTGGTCACGTGACCTACCTGAGGACCCCCTCAGAGGGGCCACGTGACCCCCCTGAGGCCACGTGACCCCCATGACGTTTCGGCACCATGCCGAAAAGTTTTCGCGGACGTTTCGGCATGGTGACGCGGATGGCACCGAAACGTCAAGGGGGTCACGTGACCTCAGTGGGGTCACGTGACCCGCGAGGACGTTTCGGCATGGTGCCGAAACGTCACCATGCCGAAACGTCACCGCAGTTACGCCGACGCCGACGGCGACGGCGACGGCGACGCCGACGCCGACGCCGACGCCGACGGCGACGCCGCTCAAGCCAGAAACGGGCGCCTAAGAGCTGCGCTCTAAAACGCTAACGATGACCCCGTAACGAAGCCAAAAAGAGGCAATAAAAAATATAGGAAGCAAAATAGAAAGCTAGAACAGAAAAGTAAAGGGGTCAGCCTAAGCGTTTTCTAAAGGGGGACGTATGTGGCGTTTTTTTAGGGTCATGCTAACGCATTCCCGAAGGAACCAACAACGGATCTTCCTTTTATTTTTTCATCAGTTCCTCCGTCTCGCTTCTGCTTTGTTTTTGCTTCCGACTCCACAATTATAAAATGCCCGATCTCCTTTTTCGCCTTTCTCAGTCCCTTTTGTTGGGCAAGAGCGCCGCAACGCTTGCTGTCGCCGAGGCAGTCCTACGTATTTCCTGCTGTCTGCAGGCTTATTTTCATTTGTTATTCCTATTGTTTTAGCCTGGAATTACGTTTCTCAATATGTCTGGTATGGTAATGTTTGCGAAGTGTTTTCAGTTCAAGCGGGTCAAATACGGTCACTTTTCCACACAGCATCACCACAGTTTTTACACCCCTTAGAAAATGAAAGGTGTTCCTCCCCACAACGCAATACTTTTTTTTAAATTATAATTGGTGTACTACTCGAAAAATTTTACATTTATCTTCACCCCACGCATAAACGCAGCAGGTGTTTATGCGTGGGGTGACTATACACCAAGTAGTTTTCCCCTGCACCGATGCGTTTTACTTGGACGCACACTCCCTGAAGTTCAGAATGTTGTGCATTATGTGCAAAATCGATAACGACAAATCTACTTACTTGTGACCGGAAGTGGTCGCCGACGAATGAGTATTTATAACGCGGCAGAAACGTTAACAGGGTCGTGATCTTAGTTTCGTACGAGCTTCATGGCGCCTGCGTTTGCGGTTTCTGCGCCTGTGACAACCTCCCTTCATGCGTGTTGCTTGTAATCTCGTTGTCTGTAAAACTAACGCGACAAGATCTCAGAACGCCTGGTCACCAACACTCCATAACTAGGATTGTCGACAGCCCTGTTGGGTTCCTGGTTAGCCCTGGATCAAGCTGATTCACACCCTTATGGGCGTAAAAGTTTTTACTGCCAAGAAAATATATGAGAATGCAACACCTTAGGACCCATCAGTTCGCGTATGCAGTATAATACTTCCTTTAGTAATAATATTACAAAAGAGGATAAAATGCGCACTAAATAGTTATAATTTAATTACATGTTTAACATGATAAACGTTTTGTTGAATTTGAAAACAATTGGAAGTTTCAAGTGCCGTTTCGCATTTTTTCGTCACCTATGTCGCATTATCCGTGTCTGTCAACACTGGCTTCCAACGTCCCGGACACAAAGCAGTGCTCCGCCTGTCCATCGCTTCTTTGCTGTGGTTTGTTTCTCCACTAAAGCAGTTCTTAGGAGCAAGAACCAAGCAGTAGAAAATTTTTCTGCGCCAATCGTTATCGAGCGCTGAGTGAACAACAATTACGCCCGAGGGACAGGCCGCTCGGTGGCTCTGCGACAGATTTTTCGGTCGCGTACTTCCATGTCGCTTTGTCAACTCTTTTTGAGGGTGAAGACTGTTCACAATATATATATATATATATAGTGTATATATGTATGTGTATATAGTATATATATATATATATATATATATATATATATATATATATATATATATATATATATATATATATATATATATATATATATATATATAGTGAAAAATTTTACTATATGTGTATATAGGACGAGAGAGAGAGAGAGAGAGAGCTGGCGATTAACGGGGCCAGGAGCGGGGATAAAACCCGCAACCTTCGCCTATACGGGGCAATGCCTTAACCTATTAGACCATCCCGGTTACTGGATTCGGCGCACTTAATTTCTGACCAGTTATTGTGTATTTTTAGTTTCGAATTCGCTTGACTGGGTAGACGACAGCCGTTGGCGAAGGCGGACCCTTTCTGACATTGCGAGCTGAATCGACGTCCTACGTCATTGCCGTAACTCGAAACTATCCTGGGCCTCAAATGAGCTATGGCTGTCGTCTACCCAGTCAGGCGAATTCGAAACTAACTATACAAAAAGAACTGGTCAGAAATTGAGTCCGCCGAAAACAGTGGCCGCGATGGTATAATCGGTTAAGGCGTCACCCGGACGGGCGAAGTTTGTGGGTTCGATTCCCGGTCCTGGCCCAGTTTTTTTCGTCAGCTCACTTTTCCTTTCCCTTCCCCTAACTTTATTGCAATAAAATCACTTATCCATCTCCCTTCTTAGTTCACAAGTACCCCACTCCCCATATATGCATACCTTTTTTGCGGTGTCCACGTCTCTTGTGGTTCGGACAACCCAGCGGGCACGGATAGAGTAGCTAAATATCAGTGCGTCGTATTTTCATTGGGCAACGCGGAAACCTTTTCCTCCTACGAGGGCGCCCCGTGGTATCTAACGCGCGCGGCATGTGACGAAATCGTAATGTTTTTGGTCAGCCGAGGAGAAAAAGCTCCCCCGTTCCCGGGCTGCTTCTCTCCTCGGCCTCATTTCCTTTTCCCGTCTTCCCCCATAATTCGTGTGTGAAATAAAAAGTTACCGTGTGTTCGTGGCGTTGCAAGCGGGAGATGCTTGGGCTTTTCCGTCGCGGCGGAGAAATGCTATTCTGAACACTCCGGTGCAGCGTGCGCTAAGGCAAGCGCTAAATTTAGCGCCAGCGTGCGCTAATATTGCGTAAGATGTAAAACTCCTTTACTTTTAGGTTCTAACCACCTTTGCGTGAAGCAATTTCTAGAATAATATTCGAATAAAACAAATCGCTATAGCTAAACATATAAACTCCCGCTTGTTCCGAAGCCGCGCAGGCGTCTCTGCGTGGCCTGGTATTCCCATGTAATGCAGAAGAAGAACAAATCTGCGTGGCCTAGTCAGTAGTTCGACTGGCTCGTAACCGAAGGGTCGTAGGTTCGAATCCCGCCTAAAATTCTTCATATTTGTTCTTAGAGGCAAACGAATTACTTTATAAAGTTAAATCATTTGAAGCATGCGGCTACCTTTCATTCGCATTACATGTCATCTATTTTACACGTTTATTCCAAGCGTGGCGTCAAGTTTTACGTGAGCGTTGTGGGTTGTTTGGAATTCCCGTGCGAGGTCATGTGGCTGTGACGTCATGACCCTGTTTGCCAGTCAGGATTTTCCCCGTCACGACTCCACCGACTTCGACACCGGCTTTTCTGCGACATGAGCTCCTTAACGCTATCGGGTTAAGAGAATAACAGGCGGCTAAAACGCAGTTTAGATGTCTGTCTGTCTGTCTGTATGGCTGAGAAACGCTGACGCTGGCCCCTTCGCGTTTCTGTTTTGGCTTTCTTTTTGCTCCTCTACTTTGCTCCCCTATTTTTTGCTGTCTCTTTTAAGCTTCGTTACGGTGTCAGTGTTAGCGTTTCCTAAAAAGGGACGTGTGTGGTGTTTCACAAGGGTCATGCTGACGCATTGCTCAAAGCCGCAGTCATACTGCTTATACTCCATACAAAAGACAGTCTGCAAACACGAGTCACTACAATATCCGAGGTTCAATTGCCGCGTGCCACGTTTCCCCCTAGACTCATTGCCATGCATCATTCGAAGCATGGATCTCGCGGCGTCTTGCGTTCGAATTTGTATGCAAACTGTCTTTTGTTTGGTGTATAGGCAATTGTAAGCCTGGCGCCCCTACCCGTGCCCCATACTTATTAGCACGTGCAAGTTGCCTGTGATTAGAATTTGTATGCAAACTGTATCTTGCTTGATGTATAGGCAATTGCAAGCCTGGCGCCCCTACCCGTGCCCCATACTTATTAGCACGTGCAAGTTGCCTGTGATTAGAATTTGTATGCAAACTGTATCTTGCTTGATGTATAGGGAATTGCAAGCATGGCGCCCCTACCCGTGCCCCATACTTACAGGCACGTGCAACTTGCCTGTGAACATAGCTTTGGCAAGCCAACAGTTGCACGGTCTTGTCCGCACAATCAAAGACATGGCGACCGCCAGTCGTCTTTCTTGCAATCATCTATAGACCAGTGTCCGAAACCCTAGACCCCAGCGATAAAAAATGGAAAATAATAACCTCAAACGCAGGCTCTTATGAAGAGAGGGGCTGCGCACAAAACAATATTTTTGCTTTTTACAGCACTTTTGGCATCGGTGCTGTTCTTGGAGCTTCGTGACTATGCATTTCTGACGCTCTTGAATTACGATATATGTGCGAAGGCTTCAAAAAAACGAAGTCTCGCAAAAAGCACAGCCCCCCAACTGTGTCGCGGCGTCAGGGTAAACAAAGATGGCGGCGCCCATGGAACAGAGCAGACACTGGTCTTAAAGATCCTCCAATGGATCTTCCTTTAATTTTTGCCGCCTACATTGATAAGACGTTGTACTTGGTTCCCACTCTATTTTGTAGCACAAACCAAGGCATGCGGTCTCCGCACACCTGGAAGTTCAGACTTGCCCCAGCATCCGCGCCCGCATTGGCTTCCACCCCATGACGTCGCCTCCCTCTCGCCTTTGCCCTTCACTACTCTCCTCCTCCTGGCGCGATTCTCTTCCCACTGTTTTGTCCACAGACAGACACCGTGAGCTTCTCCCGTCCCGTGGGTACTAATGCTAACGTATTAATAATAAGCATGTGTGCGTATCTTATGGACAAAGCCTGGAGATAAATGGACCTTTTTCCAGTAAGCTTCTGCGCATGCGTACACTCCCGTCGTCGCCATTTTCGCAGGACACCGGGACGCGGTGCCCTGCGAAAATGGTGACAGCAACATTGTCAGCATCTATCTTCGCGCGTATTTAATCTATTTTGACCCTTTGTTTTTTAGTAGCATTAGTATGGAGTATAAAAAGCACTGAAAACCGATACAACGGCACGATGCCAATGTGTTCTGACGATCGGAGGCATGTTGGGCTGCTCTTCGATTGTAGTTCGCAGACAACTCCCCGGACGGTGCTACTCCAAAAAGGTCCATTGTGCAGCGTATTTCAAGCTTTGCGGGGTTAGCCTGACGCGGACACAGTATCATTTGATGCAGTGTCACGTTCCACCGTGATGTCATGATTTTGCTTGACGTCACGGTGTAAGATGACGTTACGTGACACAACAATCAATTACTCGACCACGCCACGTGATGTGAAGTTACGATGTCAAGTCATGCTGTCACGTGACGCAATATCCTGTCATGGTGTCACGTGACCGCCATCATGCTGATGACGCCATCTGAGCATCGTCCACTAAATTTGGCAAACGTTTGATTTTTTTTTGTGATGTGACGGTTTGTTTGTGGCCTCAGGTCACACTTTATTCGGGAACCTCAGTCCCCAAATACAATCTGTTTTAAAAATAAACGCTGGCTCCCGTGAAAAGTGTGCCCTTCATACTCAAGTTAAGCTCTAAAAAGAAAAAGAAAAAACGCGTAAATTTTGGATCAAAAGAGCTATCATCACCGGTCAAGGCGTCTGCGATAGGGTTACGGGTCGATTGGATGTCTTCATAGTGGTTAAATTTTCTGACGCCTCGCATAGAAATGAGGTGCACATTGTAAAAAACAAATATAAAAACAAAAAAAAGCAATAAAAAACAATTGCCACCAAGTCGTTAAAGCCAATCGAACGGAACGGCGTGGCGCCGCATCACAAAGTTTCGTGAATCTCGCAATGGAATTGCACATCGGCTCGAATTTTCCCCCAAAGCAAATCGATCACACGAGTGGGGATAAAAAAGAATCACAGTCGCGGGAAGAATACCTCGCTTCTTCCCCGAACTTTTGCCTTTTCTGAAAGTGTGTATTTTCGTCTACTCTATGAAAAGCAAGTGAACCCGAGCTCCTGAAGTTTACTTTGTTTTTATTTCTTCGTTTTTTTTTTCTGCCGCTCTTTGGCCATATACTATTTCACCAAGACCCCAATGCAATGCTCCGAAAAGACAACTAAGTACTTGTTTTCCATTTGTTCGGATTCACCCGGAGCGTAGAATCGACTTCCTTTCTGCGTTCGTATGACCGGCGTCTACAGCTGATAACGCAAGCCTATCTGTAGATGGTTGTAACTCCGATAAATTGTAGATTTATATGTAGTGAGATGACGTCATATAAAATTATCCTTGGTTATGCGTTAAACCGTCATATATAAAGCAAAAAAATAAAAAAGAGGCCCCCCCCCTTCTTTTCTTTTCCTTCCTCTCCCCGCGTGATGCATCGCTGTGGTTTGTTTATACAATGAGCAGGAATGAGTGTAATACTGTCAGTTTCTAACGCAAATTTGACAGGACAATTGAACAGTTGTTCTTAACTAAGTATTAAGTGTTATTTTGTGTGGGCGGACGTTGTTTCAGTTTAGGAACGTTATCACAATATAGCTCGCAATATTTTAGTACGTTACGGTATAACTAAGCGGAGTTCGTACACTACATACCGGTCCCCTAAGATATAATATTGTAAGCAGAGAACGGTTTTCTACAGCGCAGCACCCTACAGTGCGGTATATAACAATGTAGAAAAGAAAAGCGGTATGGCTCGATACAATGTGGGAGTAACTCTTACGAAGTGAGCGCCCGACTTGACAGGTGCACTCGGAGATCGATTTACATCTTACTGACAGCCGCGGCATTTCAATAAAATTAAATAAAAAAAAGTGTAAAGCGAAGCGCAGTATCCGTCAAGAACACGCTTATATCCTTCGCAGTTCACTCGTGTCTTCGCAGCGAACAGAGACTGAAAGTGCCAATCGAAGCGAGCCGGTGTGGTTCCGTCCCCGTGGTTCGGTCTAACGAAGAAGAACGCAACTTCGATTGAGTGCTCGCTACTTCGCTTAAAAGAGTGCTGCAACAAATGAAAGCAATCCTCCAAAGACACTCTCCTTCAACCGGGAGAAACAAAAAAAAAAAAAGAGACGGCGCCGCTCCAAAGCGTGAAATACGGCCGGCTTAGGCCAGAGGCGGAACACCGATCGCTCCGAACCATGGGCTTAAACCTTAATGAGGCTGGCGCCATAGAAAAAGGCTGGGGACGCGATTGGAAAGCAAGCGCACTGCTTAGGGCGTGCGGCCATTTGTCTTGCCAGAGACACCATTGGTCACTGGCCCCTCGCCGCCCAATGGGGCATTGGCTCGAGACGAACGCGAACGACCGCAACAAATCCTTCTCAAGTTTCCTTCGACTGCTTCCGGTTCCTTTGTTTCGCTTTCGCTGGAAGCTACAGACGCTCTTGAAACCTGCAATTTGGAGCATAAGCGGACCGAGAGAGTAATAACGCTCGTTCCTATTTTTTTCCTTTTTTTTTTTGTTTTGTCCCGCGAGGTTTGTCGAGGCTAGAGGCAAGATTAAAAGTGAAAGGGTACCTGTTTTTGTTCTTCTCTATCATTCTTGCAACTCGTTTTCATGAACGCTAAGATGGCCATATTGTTTTTTGCACCTAAATTTAAAAAAACAAAATTCGAGTTGTTTTTATCATTCTGATAAACCCCAGGAGCAATGAATGCGTCTCGTGTGAGTTATATTGGGTGTCATCGAAAAAACTTAGTTTTTTTTCCCGCCGCAAAAATAAATTACGCATTGCCGAACGTTCATTCTCCGCCCGAAAGTAGCGCTAGAGGTCCGAACCAAATACCAAAGTTTCAGCACGAACCGATATCATTATCAAAAGTTACGAGTGATTTTCTAAAAATGTCCATGGGAAAACGGGGTCCATTTTCGCCCGTGTTCGGTTTCTGGCGCCATAGAATATCGGCCACCATTTTTTCATTGAAAGTTTCAAGAAACCACATAACTTCTGAATAAAATATCGCATCGTGCTAAAATCATGCCATCTGGTTCGGGCCTCCAGCGCTACCTTTGAGCGGAAAATGAGTGTTCGGAAAAACATAAACAAATTTTGCAGCCAAAAAAAAACAAAAAAAACTGGTAATTTTTTGTTTTCACACATTCTGCAGATGCGTTATTATTTGCTAGGCTTGGTTACAAAGAGCTTGGGCGACTTCGGATGCGCTACACACACGGCACATTTTAATGTTCTCCGGGTTCATCACAATGACCGAGGAAAGTGTGAATTTATTCAGGAGTGAGGTGTGTCACCCGCATGTTTTAATAAAAAAAATTTCCAAGTGTTTTGCTTCTTCAGCGAGTGGTTGGCTGTAGGGTCAATTCTTAGGGCTCTTGGATTACGAGGAACCTCTTGTGGCGACTAAAGTACTAGCGAGGGGTGGAGGTTTATCAATCCGCTTTTCTCTATCCATTGAGTGCTGCATGAAGTTGTGACGCCATACACCCGCTGCCTATCTTTTGTGACATCATGACCCCCACCGTGATCCGAGTACAAGTGGGGAGCTTAGACTTTGTCGTTCGGGAGTCAGCTGCGCGCGCCGACGGTCGCACTAATAATGTTTGACTAGGTGTGACTCGCCGCTGACGATCGCCGGCGAACTAAGTATGCTGGACAAAGTACGAGTAGCCGCCATCTTTCCCCCTGCGGTCGAAGTAAGCTGATTCGCCCCGACGGTCGCCTGCGGACCAGGTATACTGGACTTCAGCATCTTTTATGACATCAACCATCTTAGAAAATATGTTCTCTCGTCTAAACCATTCTTCTAAACTATGTGACATTTATTCGTTCCCAGTCTCTTATCAGATGTTTACCACACCATTGGCAATAGACCCTTTTCCAAATTCACTGCCATCTGGGGGCCCAAATATCAGTTTACCTTTTACCGTGCTAATGGCGGTAATCGACCTTCTGTCCGTAGTATTTTGCCGGGTACCATTCCTTCCGCTAGTCAACAGCAGTTGAGCATCTTGTATTTTTACCTTACAATTTTTTCTAAATGATTCAGTTTCGATGGTCACAAATATACTGCCGGTAAGGACGAAACGCCGGCCGATATTGAAGCAGTGATATCATTTTATACATCAAAGGGCCGTAAAGCGGATTATTGTCTGAACCTAAGTTAGAAATAAATGCTTACGCAGCCCTTGTTTTCAATCCCTGCGTCGCACGGTACTAACGTCTCCAATGTACAGACACAACACTGCCTAGACTGACAGGCTTTTCCAGTACCTCCTCTTCACATCGGTGTGATGTCAACCGTGATGTGTCCGGCTTGTCCGGTCCTCTCGACTGCGCTCGACAAATCCCAGCAGAGCCGCCGGGCAAGTTCTAGCCTGTTCACCCACGCTTTTTCTCCCGTCGTCAAATACGTCGTTAAATTTGACGAATACGCAGTCGTCAAAGGTAGAAGGTAAATATTTAATATGTACACATAGCTTAGAACGTCCGGATCGTTGCGTGTTTCGCGAGGGTTCGTCGTCGTCTTTCCTTTATTGACGTATCGTGACTAAGCTAAATTTTAATAGACCTGAACCATTAAGGAACCGGCAAACAAGTGCGTGCCTTTGAGTACAAATCTACGAGTTAGGATTACACAGATTACATAGAACTAAACAGTAGCGTAGTTGTCAAGAAAAATTATCGTCTGCAAGTCCAACAAAACGTGGCCAAATGGAAACCGTATTCTGCCTAGCCTGATCTCAAAGTCTTATTTGTACAGGTATCCAGGTGCTCAAGTTTCTTGCACGTTTCTTCCACATCACAGTACACATCACAGCACATACTGTCAGGTACGGATCATCCCTGATTCGGCCAGAAAGTCACTTCAAACGGAAAAATTAAATTTGACGAAACGCACTATGGCATAGTCTCAGCCGCCATTGCCGAACGACTGAAAAATAGAGATGTCACGCGGCCGGGCCCATAGCGTCAATTCAATGGAAGAGCGGAGAGGCCTGTCAATCTAGGTGGTGTTGATAGGCTTCGCAGCATCCGCTTCGGAGCATCTTTAAGGCCACGGTCCTACTGAATGTGGCAGTTTAGGTA
>JAZHYW010004961.1:0-29032 GCA_037355805.1 Ixodes ricinus
TTGCGCGAGCAACATGTCAAAGATCCAAATCGGGCCTCTTGATTCTTACATCTCTCGAGTTGTTGGACCTTTTGACTCGCCGTGAATCTCTCGACTCATTGGACCTCTTGGCAAGCCGTGAATCTCTTTACTAGTTGGTCCTCTTGACTCGTTGGACCTTTGGATCCACTTTGGATCTGTTGACTTACGTTGAATGAGTCTACAGGTCCAACGAGTCAGGAGATCCAACATTAATCTCTCTCCTCCTTTTCGCCTTCAAAACGGCGCAAAGATTGGCTTTCAAAAATATTCCAGAACGTATCAGCGCAGTCCTCGAAACCCAACGTAGCAAATAAAGCGCAGATACGTCTTAACGTTCACCAAAACAGGTGACACAGTGCAGTAATACGTTTTAATGCTCAACCCAAAAGTGAGGACTGGAAACATCGTCTTAGAGCAGACTTTCGCTTTAGACAAAATAACCTAGACGGATAATAATATCATATTGAATTTGTTTCGGGTAAACTGAATTCGCTGTGGAGTTGACTTTAACGACCTCTTCCCTCGTTGAAGCTCTGCTCGTCGGAACTCCCGACCCCTATTGAATGTCTTGACTCGTTGGATCTCTTAACTCGCTAAATCTCTCGACTCTTTGAAACTTTTAACTCGCTAGATCTATTGACCCAAAACACTCGAGGGAAACTGCTGACAGTGTGATTAAAAGAGAAACTACGGAAGCGAGCGTAAACCTATGAGCGGGCCTTCTATGCGTGGGCGTCCCTAAAGCGAAAGCGCCGTTGAAAACATGTTTGTGCTTGAATGGCATCGGTTTTGTTTGCACTTAGTGTGGGTCAAATTATAGCTGTTGGTGGTACGTTCAAGTGTTTTTATCAGTGTCAAGTTAATGAGAGCGTGGACGGGGCAGATAAACGCGCGAGCGGATGATGTGGGCCTGCCGAGTACGCGATGCACGTAATGGAAGGTCAAAACACGTGAATTATTTCTGCTTTCGGATCCAGTACCCCCAGTTTTAACTGTCTGGTTTACAAAAGCGTTGTTGATGTCAGAATGATTGTTCAAATACCTGTATCAAGTATTTGCTGTGTGGTGCCGAGAACGCATTGTATCATAATCTCGATCCAGATACCAAACAGATACCCTCACCTCTCCCTCACTCAAAGAAGGAGTCCTTCCTCCTTACCTAAAGAAATAATGAAGCTGGTTCCGGAATAGATTAATCTCACCAGCCAGTTTCGTTCAGCCGCCGCTGCTGCAATGCATCGAGGAAAGTTTAGGCTTTCTGCGCGAGCGAAAACCCCGCTGGAGCTTTGCATGTGCAGAGCACGAGACGACGCGAGCCGTCCCGTGCACTGCCGCCTGCCTCCTATGAACTAAATCTATGGCGGCGCCACGCATGCGTGGAACGATTAGTGAAATCTGTCTATTGAAATGACTCCTTTCGTTACGCGAGGTAAGGAAACGCTCTACGAAAAGGCACGTTCTTTAATTCAGGTGTTTCTGGGATGTCCTTTTCAAGCCCTTAAATGCGTAAATATTGAAGGTGCAAATATTTTTTATTGGAGGGGGGGGTTTGTTGTTTTCATTGTAGTTGTTGACGTTATTGCTGTTATTGCTGTTATTGCTGTTGTTGTTGTTGTTGTTGTTGTTGTTGTTGTTGTTGTTGTTGTTTTATCATTGCATACAAATCAAATGTCGTCTGCATACAGTACTCACCTCGCGCAGCGGTGCTCAATGCCTGCACCAGAACGGATTTAGCTGGAGTCGTCGGAAATGCAGAAGGATTTCTTCTCCCAAAGCGAGTGCGCAAGCAGGATCGTTGTTGTTTATCATGCAAATGGCCTACTCACTTCCGCGTCCGGGAAGGGAAACCAGCCCGAAACGGCTGCGAGAAAACAGTAGCTGTGTGCGAGTTCCACATTTCACCTTTTTGTCTATTATATTCTGCTCTGGCCTCTGAATATAATGTTTGTTCGTTTTTCTCTTTATAATATTGCATCTAGCCAACCTTTTCCATCACGTTTCAGTGTCGCAATTTGTTTTCTTTCCGGCGCTTTATCCTTTCCGGCTGAAAAAAATAAAAGTCGCAGAATACAAGCTCCTACGTTTACCCGGAAACAATTGTAGGCGACTTTTCGCAAGATTTAAAAAGTGCCGGTGAATATCTTGAACCGGTACTCAAAGAAGACATTACATAACTTGTTCTTTAGTTGATCTTGTTTTCATTTAATTTTCATTGTAAACGTTAAGTAGTCATGCTTCACGTTCTTTTCCTCATCTACGGATATATATTTGTATTCTCGCTGTCTTGGTGTGTTCCATTTCTTGGCGAGATGGATGGCCGAGTGTGTTAAAGCACCACAGCTCAGATGGAAAAAGTCTTCTCGAAGTCTCTCGGCGCCCTGCCCTGGCTGTTCCGTTTTCTTCTTGTTTTTGTCGTCGTTTTCTCCGTCGGTTACGCTGTCTCGCCGGCGGAGCTCGCGGCGGAGGCGGTTGGAAGTCGACCATTTCTTTTTGCGACATGGCGCCCAGCGCTCACTGTGATCACCGGCGAAATCAGAGTTAGCAACAGTAGGAACAATTACGAATTAGTAAATATTGATACATCTAGGAAACCTCGTTCACTGACTACTCGACCCACGTGAACTGTCTAGTCACCACCTGTTTGCAACATGTCTCTATACCCGGCGTCAACTTTTTCGTGCTATACGTAATCAAGGCTAGCTTCACAAATTCTCTAAAACTGAGTGCAGAGGTAGGATGTCACAATCGGAGGTGTGTGACATGCGCAGGGTACACAACCACAAAACATTTTGGTGTGACGAAAAAAAATATATGTATTGTGATTTAAATCAATTTACTGAGGAAGGCAATGGGCAGTACAGCCTGCATAAAGAAAAGGCAGCTTAACACACTAGAAGAAAGTTCGTCTTACAGTCAAGGGGGGGGGGGGGGCGGGGGGGGATATGAGGTTCCGTTATGTTTTGTGCAGCATCGGAGTGGTAGCTGCTCCGGTACGTTCTCTTCCACTTCCGGGCCGGTATCATAAAGCTGACAGGTGTGTCATCTTTGCGGGCCCAGGACTTCGCACGTAGGTGCTGGTCTTCTGAGCCCCCGCGGGTTTAATAAAAACCCATTTAATCATGCCAAGTTTTATTTTTAAGTACTTTTACAGCGAAGCTGTATACGGATAGGGTTCTATGAATTTTCGGTTTCCGTGTGCAAAAACAAAAGTCAGAAATTGCATGTAAAAGCGCTCCATAGTATGGAAATGAGTATACGCCTCGTCACTTCGATATGCATTTTGATAAGGAAAGACATCGAAACTTGTAATAATAGAGATACATCCGAGAATACTGGGCCCTCTCCCGATCGAGTCGGATGACGTCACTGCTTTGCATATATAAAAGCTGCAGCTGCCGAGCAAGGCATTCCATTGTGTTCTGTAGTTGCTATGGGAAGGACACGTATAGATAGGACTCCCGAAGAGTAACGTGCTTATGTCGAGCGTCATCGGTCATGTATAGATTTAACTTTAGCAAAAATCTCACCAAAATTGTAATGAAACCGATTAGCGTATATCATAGTGATCACAAAGCAATCATTACTACCATTTCAAAATGATGCATATATACTGTAAATAAACCTTTGGGGAAGTGCTTCTGTGTGTCTCTTGGTGAATCATTTGTGATCGTACTCTACAGCTTCGCTGGCTAACCACCTTCACTGAGTAAAATGGCTCCAAATTGTTTTGGCCCTTAGTTAAATAGGGGACTGCCCAAGGATCAAGATCATGCCGAACCTTTCATCCCATTCACTTCTTCATCTTCTTTTTAGTTCAGAATGTGTTTTTGGCACTTACCCAAAGAGGGGATAGACCTCTGACTTTATATTGCACCAAATACAAGCCGCCCCCAGTCCACCCCATTGTCAGGTGTGCGGCTCCATAACCACACTCACCCACACAAACTGGAGGTGTCCGCGAACCTGAACGCAACAACGCCATTCACTTCACCCTGACATAAACACATGGGAGGCCTCGGTTGCCCATCTGGGCAACACGACCTCCTCATGGACCACCCTCCTTCACCATCTGCTCACCATCCTGGGGGAAAGCACTTGAGTTCCTCCCCAAGAACGCAGACCCGTACAAATAAATGTTTCTCTCTCCCTCTCTCTCTCTCTCTCTCTCTCTTACAAAATCGAAGCGATCCTAGCGGCGTAGTGCCGTGCAAAGCATCTTGGGATCCCCTTGCGGAAGTTTCGGTTTCGATTTGCCAACCTCAATTCACGACATCCCGTCACGCCCAAATACAGTGCTTGCATTTTAGAATTTGTGACTATAATACTGTACGTGCAGCTATACCAATACGAATAGAATGCTCAACACTTCCTTATTTATTCTTTTTTTTTTGGTGGTGGGGGGGGGGGGGGCTTTTGACGTGCCAGAGTTTGGGCGCAGGTAAGTAGGATTGCGATGGCACAAGGAAGAGGAAGTATACTGGGCCGGTCATCCGGTTCCATGGTCTCTCCTCCAGTGTCTTAGGCTTCTTATATTATCCGTGAGCCACGGGGGTCATGCTACACTGTGAAGTGGTAGCCAGGACACCGGACACGTATGGGACGCTGCAGGCCTCCTACTCCTCGCGAAGCCTGGGCAGGTGTTTACGGTCGCTGGAGTTCCGTGTTTCAACGGGGGCTCTCATGAGGATGAACGGGTGCAATGTGAGCGAGCGCTGACTTTATTTTCATGCAGTGCTGAGACGCACTATATCGTCAACGAGGCAATCGAAATGAAACCATGCACGCACTACTCTCCTTGGCCAAGCAGGCTTCATGATGCAACGAGCGCTGTGTTGCATGCAGGGATTTTGGCAAGTAGTCTATTGGCCGAGGATCAGAACGGTTATATCGAGTATTTATGGTTAATTTTGAATACAGTATCTATGCTCTAGGTAATCAGTGAGTTTGAAAAGGTTTCACAAAGTAATCGTCTGGATGCTGTAGTAACTTTGGCCACAGCGTCGCTGTGGCGACGTGGCAGTGCAAAGTGTACTGCTACGTCGCGTTCGACGCCGAGCCACCTGCCGGCTTATTCGTCGTCTTTTCTCATTGCGCTGCCGACGTCAGCGCCACCGCTACCGCCACAATCTTTTACAGGATTAAGACAAATGTATTAATGACTGTTTGAAGGGACGGCATAAATCGATTTTTGAACGTATCGAGCTAAGATTTTGCACAAATGTGGTCAAAGTACGTGCAATAAGGGTATAAAAATTTTACTGAAGAAACTTACCTGAATAAAAATTTCTAAATGAAACACTTGAAATCCCTACCTACTGCGACCGTGTGCTCGTGCTTTCCGCGTCGACGGGTGGAGGTCGGCAATGAAGGCACCGAGTACCACATTTTTTAGCGACAGCTTCGGTGATGACACCACTGTCGTCGGTGGCTTGTTTAGAAGGTTTCCCTGCCCCTTGAGGCGCGCCTTCATTTTATTCTATTTTATTTTCAGAAAAAAATATTCATGCATTGACAATTCGCGAATTAAAAAAGCGCATCGCTTCTGGGTCAGAAACATCGAGGAGGAGGGGAGGAGGGAGGAGAGATGATACGGATGCGGAGGAAGGACATACCCTCCCCTCAGTACCCTCCCCTCCTCCTCCTCAAGAGCTTCGCTTTTAATTGGCGTTACGGGAAGTTGTAAACATCTTTCATTTTTTACACACCGCATAGAGCTCGTCGGTGTCAACTGGTGATAAGTAGCCAGGATCACAACTCGTGACGTAACGGCAAGGCAAATCCAGTTGTGAAACTTCACTTGTGGAACCCCTTGCCCTCTTCAGTCCGCCTCCCGTCATTTGAAGCACTATCAAGATTTTTGTTTCATACCTGTGTGTTCCAAAGAGTACGGTGAAACGCCACCTACAGCTTATGCTTCCAAACATGAGTATCCCTTAGAATACACTGCAGTTCAGCCGTCCCCAAAACGGTGGCGAGTCGAACGACGGAAGGAGCGGCGTGGGAGAGAAGGGGGTACTACTCGTGGAAGCAGCGTCTATGGGCAGCTTAGTAACTGAGCTAATCTAGTTGGTTTAGTCAGTTTTAGTTCGTTTTAGTTAGTAAGTTAGTTAGTTATTGTGTTTGTTTCTTTGTCGGTTTGATTGTTTGTTTGCTTAGTCGTTTGGTCGTTACGTAACGGATGGAAACCATACGAAGGCGCCACCGCAATATCTAGGCGACAATAGCGATTGCGCGTTCCTCACTGACTGATGAAAACGGGCAGAGTCATAGGGAACACTTGAGCTCCCGTAGCACAGCCCTGCCTACGTACATTCGACTATAAAGGGAGTCTTAGGTTTTTTCGAAACAAGACTTGCCCACTTTGAAATGAGCACCCCACTAAAGGGTGCGATCTGACACGACCGACGGAGTTCGAAATGGGAGCCGCCACGTCAAGAACGCTGGATTGCGACGCGATCAACGGTCACTGCGCGCCGGATTTCTCGACGTATGCAAACGACCCAAATTTGCACATCGAGACGTCGTCGGCTCCATGCAAATCCGGACCCTTCCTGCGCGCTGGCACCCGCCGTGAAATGGGAGACACTCTATCAGCCTGCCTTGCTCAGACGACGACGGTCGAGAAACACAGAATACTATGGTCTCGTCGCAGCCCGAAGGCTGCGGGGCAGGTTCCACCTAGAGACATCAAATATCCTACGTTTCAATGGAACGATAATTCGGCCGTCTTGTTGCTTAAAAATCGCAAGGAACTTTTTTATTCATTTTGTGTAACTTTTTAGAACAGTCAGCCAGAAAGCAAGTCGATATCGCCTACGCTTCCTTAGAGCGTATATAGAACTCAGTAATTACTAGGTCGCATTTTTTTTATCGTACCTACTTTTATTAGCGCCCGCTCTGCACCAGGCAACAAAATGGCGGCACTCTTGAGACAGTCGGAGAATGGAGTGTCAATACACTGATGCGTGTAGCTCTAGGTTGACTCATAAGATCCAACGCTCCCTTCAGTCCCAATGCGCCCACACTGTTAGCAAGTCCCGTGTATTTAGTGAATATTTGGGGTGAAAAACACGCTATTTACACAAATTACCATAAATTTACACGTTGAGTAATGGGTAATTCGTTCAAAAATCATGCGAGGTTGTAAAAAACGTGTTTTGGTTCGGTTATACACACATAGCCGTGTAGCCGACCTCGAAAACACGCATCAGCCCGGGCGACGACCGCAGCATTGCCGGCTATCGAAGCATCGGAATGCTTGGGGACACACCTAGAAAGATCCGTGAAGACAAATGCCGCGGAAAGAAACATGTCTCGGAGACAGATAGGCACCAAATGCAATTACGGCATGTCGCGGGACGGGGCGAACCCGCGCGTTCGGCGCTTACCGTGCTCGCTGCCATTTTTTTCTGGTCGATGGCAATGCGGCTTCCCTTTTGTCGCCGAGGTTTGTATTTATTTTAGGGGTCTTGATAATAGTTTCTTACACACCACAAATACAGTTATGGGTGTAATTACTCTTTCTAAACAGTTAAAATGGATATAAAAAGCGTGCCCTCGATTTGAACACGTGACATTGCAGTTGGTTTCGTTTTGGCTTCAACCCTTCAACTGCAAGCGAAGGTGCCGCCGCTTCCCATGCAACCTCCTCAGAATTTACGGCGCTCCGTGGTGGCCAGTGTTGCTGCATCTGTAGGTCATCTTTAAGTTAGAGCTGACGAGCTGACAGAAAAATCTGGCCACGGCGCAACGCCGATGCGCCGATGTACGCTGGAAGCGAGAGCCGGTTTGCTTTCGTTGTTTTTGTTTGGTCGGAGAAACTCTCGCAGCAACGCACGTTAAACATGGCGCCGGTATTGTTTTGGTTTGACGGGAATGGGGAAGCTCCTCGATTTGCGAGCACATGTAGCGAATACGTGACCGGAGAAGTGCCCCTGTGTTGTTCCCGGGAGACGGAAAGTATCATTCGTTATCGTCGTGTGTGCTTGGAAAGCGAAGGGAGTCACAGGGTCCACGAGTGCGCAACCACAAGCCAAGGTTCACGACAGCGCTGCGTTGACTTCGGCGATCTCGTTCTGTTGGGTGCAACACGGCGATGTGAAAAAGAGCTGAAACGTTCGTGGTGTATGGTGCGGTGCTTGGAGGTATAGAAAGCCACACTAGCACGAAGCGCAAATTGGTTGTTGTGGGGTCGTCGTCAGCTGATCCCGTCCAGCTGGTCCGGGAGGACGCAGCGAGTGTTTTTAAAAGTAAATCTTCCTTAGTTCCGTTTCAAAATGTGGAAGTATCCCGACGGATAACGTGAGTAAAAAGCTGCGGGTGTTTTCAACAAAATTACGTCGTTTTAATTGAACAATGGACTCCGGATTGTTGTCCTAAATCTGCCGTTTTTATGCTTCGTGTTGGACTGCGTTTGCACAGCGACGTGTTTGCACAGCGACGCACACCGCTCGAGTAGATGATTCGGTCCTGCAAACGACCGGTTATGCAGAATTTCAGGGAAACTTAAGTCACCACCGATATTTTCCTGTATACATCTCGTGTGAGTTTGTTGCGCACATCATGCGGTGTGAATAAATTAGGGCAAGATTTCCTACCTGCCCACAGATGCATGAACTGAGACCATTTTTTACGTAGTGAACATAGTGCTTTTTCTTTATTTTGGGAAGAGGCGTATTTTGGGAAGAGGCGTTGGTGCATTTATTATGGTACAATCACTTGAGAGTTGAGAAGTCGGAGAAAGCGAGCAAGCTTTCCCAACTTGTCTCTTTTTCTCTCTGGCACTGCCCCTAGTTTCTAAAGTTTCAGTTTCAGTAGGCATACCTACTAGCAGGTACAAACTGCTCTAAAGCAGGTAAAAGGCAGGGGAAGTCAGGACGGTGCGCTTTTCGCAAGGTGACGGTAAATGCTTTTGCGAGGTATGCGGAATATGCAAGCGATTTTGTTACGCCCGTCGTTTGCGTCTCTCCAGCAAAAGGAATAAGATGATCTACAAAGGCGCAATCACAAGCCAAGATTTACGATAACAGTGCGTTTGCTTCGGTGGTCCGTGTAGTTGTATTTTACACTGCTTTCTGCAACACCGTGTCATGACGAAGAGCTGGAACGGTCACGGTTTGTGCTAGCCTACCGGTTGACAGAAACCCGCATCGCCCGCATCGGCACCGAGTGCACTTGAGCTGTTGATGCTCAAGCCTTTCATCCGCGGCTTGTCGCCAGCTGCTCCTGCTGCTCAACGGTGAGGACGCGGCGAGAGTGACTTTTGATAGTAAATGTAAATCCTCGTTCATCCAGTTATCCGGAGTCAAAGTGTAGAAGATGTCCAACGTGTACTGAGGGCGGGAACTACGAGCGTTTTGCCTTGCTTTTATAACCGAAACCAGAGCAACGAGATAACTGCCTTGCGTACTCCAAAATGACGGAAGCAATATGTTTCAACAGGTCGAGTACGTCACCGGGGATGTAGGCGAGACGGTGCGCACTGTTTAAACGCTTGCAGTATCCACGAGTGGTACCAGGAAAACGACGTCAACAGAGAAGGAGCTCGCGATTCAGCATAATGCAGTGTTACAAGCCCGTGAATCTTCAAAGTTCGGGGTGGTGGCGGTGTAAAAAAAGACGCATCAGCGCCACACCAGTGATCACGAATAACACCGGTCACAAACTGCCGAGCCCCACCGCTCCACTCAACACCGACACGACATACGACAACAAACTGCATCAAAACGCCCCAAAAGTGAAGGCGTCTGCTCCCGTACTGCAACTAGCGGAAGTGAAGTGTTGAGCGGATGTCCTTCAAAAGAATATATAAAAAATGCTTTGCGGAACGATCATTGTCATTTATTATTGAATACATAATGATAAAATCCCCAATAATTTATTTTTCTATCTGATTCCAGCTAGCCGGACTGCTCATAACGCTGGCTAAGCAAGAAAATAACAAATATTTGAACTTTTTCATGACCGGTTTAAGATTTATTGTTAATGCATCGTTATCTTTTGCAACGGATTAAGATTATAGATTTTGCCTCCACATGTTTTAAATGCAAACAGATTTTACACACGGCTGTCCTTTCCGCCGTGTTTTGTGTGTTCTTCTATAAATCTGTAACGGTCAGCGACCAAAGAGCTCACCCGCACACGTCAAGCTTATATACCCCGCGGCGAAATAAGCGTGTCGAATAGGAAGTGTCGGTGGCACTGTCGTTGTAGTGATTGTGATTGTGTATATGTCTGTGTCGGTGCTGTGTAATATGTTGCTGCTTCTGATGTCTGTATGATGTATGTGTGCTGCTACGCGCGATCATTCGTAGAGTACAAACAATTATTTTTTACAAGCTGCTAAAAATCTCACTAGGTGGCGCAAGTTACCACAGATTTCAGATATTTGCTTGAGGTATATGTCCACGTAAGTTCGGCATTCGTTTGTCTGTCTAGCAGTTGCGTTGTATCAGTGGTTGGAGCTACCAACGTCGCTACTCCTAGGTGGCACGAGTCGTCACCTTTTTCGAATATTTCGCTTGGTCGAGTCATTTATCTACTTGAAGTTCGGCGTTTGTTCATCTCTATCTGTCTAGCAATCCCGTCGTAGCTACCGTCGCCGCTGACGCACGTACTTTCGCACGTAGCGACGTCGGCTGGTCTAACGCAGCGATGAAGTTTATGCAAGTTTCGTCCGCTTAAAAGCCGACGACAGAGTAGGCATATGGAAGTTGCGCAGGATATCGGAGCGTAAAGGTGAGCGAGGCCGAGGCTACGGTGGGTACCAGCGGGGCGGCGCCGTCCTCCGTAGCCGTTCTCCGTTAGTCACCTCGTCCTTGCTCTACTAGACATGATGCTAGCGATTGGAGACTGTATTTACTGCGCATAAAAGACATCGAACGAGAGCAAGCGTGTCCTGTGTGCTCTCACCGCTTCGCCTGTTCTCGGCTGCTGGCCGCCATGTTTTATAACGAACACGCTATGCCGTGTTTCGTGGAAGGCAGACACGGTGTATCGTGTTAAGTTTACACGGCACCTCATGTGTAAACGAATAACGCAGATGGCTGCGTGTAAAACGAACACGTTTCGACGTGTCCGCTATGGGACAACGGTTTACACGCTTGGACGTGTTATTTTTGCTAACAGTGCAGGTACGTTGCACCTTAGGTGGAGCTATGTGTTTGTAAACGCCATACATGAGAAGAAAAAAAGGAAGTCGCTGCTGGATTAAAGTAAACTAGAAACGACTGAGTGGAGCGAGCTACAGACTCCGCGCTTATGCTTTCAACTGGAGCTCAGAATGTGGAAAGCGATCAGGTGGAACCAAGCCACTTCGATCGCAGCGCCACCTTCGCTGCGATCGAAGCGACCGACGACACATGTCAAGGTCATATGGGCAATATAGCCCCTTTGGGGCGATATGGTATTTTTTAATGATTTTGACGTCAGAGGTCACGGCAAAACACCACGTCACGACGACGTGACGTCACGACGACGCCACGACGTCATCGTCGACTACGACGTTACGCGACGCCAAGATGCTGTCGTAAGGCCGTCGTGACATCGCGTCTCGTCCAGGACGACGCCGTTTCGAAACATCAAGTCACCGTTGTAACGCGGTCATGACGTCGCCGTGGTCGTCGATGCCGGCGATTACGCCGACGCCCCAGGCAACGTCAAACGTCGCGCTGACGTCACGTTACGTCGTCCTGACGTCGCGTCAACGTTAACGTCACTACAACGTCATGACGAAGCCTTGACGGCGTCTAACGTCCTTGCCTTCGCCAACATCAACGACGACGCGCCGTCACGACGAAGTCTTGACGTCGTGTAACGTCGTCGTCGTCGACGATGACGTTGACGTCGACGTATTAAAGTTGTCGGGACGTCCTCGTGACGTCGAGGTGTCATGTCGACAACGACGTCGACGACCTGACGCCAAGCGCTTGAATGACGTCGCACTGACAAGGACGCCATCGTCTTGACGTCACGTGACGTCGTCGTCGTTAACGTCAACGTTGACATCGACGTCGTTGTCAACGCAGTATGACGTCATAACGCAATATTGATGTCGTGTAACGCGTGTTGTCAACGTCGATGGTGACGTTGACGTCAATGCGTGGTCGTGATGTCGCATGGCGTGGTGACGATAAGTCAGGTCGCGGCGACGTTATGTATTGACGGGATGCATGACGTCTAGGTTGTATACATGGCATGCACGTGACGTCATTCAAAAAGCGCTCCGATGACCACCAGAGAAGAGATTACTGGGATCATCTTTTGTCCTCCCGGATGTGCACAGGTGTCGCGATTTTCCTCCCAGGATTATAGAAGATTAACCCGTCCCTCAATATTCTTACAAAAGCAGCTTTCCTCTCCTCCTCTTACATGGTGGTCAAAAGCTTGCGATGTGACGTCAGTGCAAGCCATGTATAAAAATATACCCCGGCGTTCTATTGTTTCTATAACACTTACCGGTGTGCTAGCCACTTAGGATCGTAGCGCCCAAGAGGGCGGTACAGAGCGAAGTAGCTTCGATTAGCCTTTTTTCCCCGCTGCTTAAATAGCACTCCTTTGGCCCCACTCATCCGATGCTGTTTTTTTCTCTGACGTTTGTCGTCTGTCCTCTACCTCTGTCCGTTTCGATCTGGGGCTCTAATCTGGACCCTTCGCGAAAACATCAGCGTGGAATCCGGTGGCCGTGCTTGGCCCGCAACGTGTTTCACCTTAGTACCGTCCAAACGAAGCCGTCCAATTCCTCGTCGACTTCTTTACGAAGTGTCCCGATTAGATCCCCTAAACGGGTAAAGTACCGGCGTGCGGTCGTATATCACTACTCTGTGATGCACGTTAAAAGCCCCAGACTAGCACTCATTCTGCACTAGCTTCATTTCTCCTTTACAGCGGGTAACAATGTCGCCATAGTCTGGTAGACTAAATTCCTGCTGTCTAAACAACTAGCGACTATTCTTTCATGACTGTAGGCACACATGCCTGACGGCATCTTCATGAGCACAGTTTACAGCCTATATGACTTCTTACATGACCCAGAACAGCACGAAGGCTCGCCGGCGCTGTCAGTGCTGTCGTTCAGTGCTTGCGTAAATCAACGATACTATAGGAGTTTTAGCATCGCGTATAGGAGCAAATGCAAGCGTTGTTCGTTAGTGCTATCGTTGCGTGCTTCACGCTGCGCATGCGAGTCGTCACCGTGCGCCAATTCAAGACCGCAGTTTGGACCCCGCGCACGCGCAGTGTGGAACACGCAACGCTAAAGCAAACAGAGCGCTTACGTTCCCTCGTATACGCAATACTAATGCCTGGTTCACACTTACAGGTAATCCGCTGCCGCCGAAGCAGAATCGGCCGCGGCAATGCACAGTGGACGCTACGCCCGGCGGCCGAATTCTAGCAGATTCGCCCGCCGATTCGCAAGTGTGAACCAGGCCTAAAACTCACTATTATAGTGCGTGGTCAGCTTCAAGCAGGGAAGCTCGTAACCACGCCAGCGCTACTCTATTATTATAATGTCCAAGCGTTTTCTTTTCATGTAATTATGAAATGACACCGTGGTAGCAAGCTTCCTCGCCAAATCTCTGTTTGTTATTTTTTACGCCCTTTTAAGAAATGCATTACAGAGAAGTGTGCGAGCAAAGCAAAGTGGCAGCAGCCGCGTGTCTCTGCTCTATCGGTGGCAATCAACAGAGTAGCACAGGTAATAATTATCCTAATCTTATCTAGAGCCTCCTGCCTTATTCTAGACAATCATGGGGCATTCCTTTATTTGTCTGTTGTCTGCGTCTCTCTCTCTCTCTCTCTGTCTATTTCTATCTTTCTTTCTTTCCTCTCTTTCGTTATCTCTGTCTTTCTGGCGCCTTCCGTATATCTCTTTTCTTTTCTCCGGGCGTTCCAGCTGGCATCACGCACTCTCCGAGAGCGTAATTATAGTGTATAATGAGTGCGGATGCATCAGCCCATGTGGGCTCACATACCCAGCAGCTCATATGTCCTATCACGTGCCTTCGCGACTTATATGAGTGGCCTTTTTCCTTCAATTCCTAAACACCAGTGTTACACCATGCTTAATCATTTGAATCCTCACTATTTAGTAAAATAAATTATACTCAGTGAGAGGTTAAGAACGCAGTGGACGCTCGGCCCCCAGCGTGAGCTTTCTGCCTTTGATAACTCCAGGGTGCACGCGCTGCCGAAGCACGAAGGAAGGCAACGAGCGCATACTGAAGGCGGAACTTTCGCTGCCTTCTTAACCTGTCCCCTACTATAAAGCACTGCTAACTATTTCAGATCCAGATGCACTACGACGAGACTGGGGAACCATGAAAACAACTTGCACCCGAGCCAACAAAATTGACAAAAAAATATAAAGAAGAAGTTTAGCAACTTCACTGTTCTTTCGCCTTTACGGCTTCAGCCGAAGAGCGCGGCTGCACACACCTGAGCAACTCCACTGGTCACACAAGCTGCAAAGCCCGACGAAGAAACAATCGCCGAGTCCAGCTATTGGTCGGTCGAAAGCTTGGCAGGACCTTGGAGAGCGCGGGGCCTGTTTGTTCCTTCCGCTCAACCGCCGCTCTGCAAACCTGGCCTCAGAGTGCTGACGGAGGGAAGCTGCGGGGCAAACAGCGGTCCGGCTCTGCCCAAACAGCGCGCCCGGATTTCAGAGTGTTTCCAATCCTTCGATCGAGGTCACGTGATTTACGGGCCGCGTTGGCAATACGAGCTACGAGTATGGGACGAAGACGCCGATCGTCTGCGGGAGTCCTCGCTTCTTCCGCCCGCCTTCGTCCACGCTACGCGACAACGGAACGCATGCGCACTTGCAACTAATGTGCCAAGGAGGCGTCCGACATTAAATTGCAAACGCTCTCCGTGCTTCGAGTTTGTCCCACTCTTAAATCTAGGCTCTCTATGCCCGTATCGCGTTGGCAGAGCCCTCGGCTGTCGGCGTCCGAAAGCGGACAAACAGGAGCCGATGGACGACGGGGTCATCTCGCGTCCCTCGCGATCCGAGTAACACCAGTGCCTCTGCTTTCCCCACAAAGCACCCGGGAGTTATATTCACTTTGACCTCAAAGATTAACGAAGCCGAAAAAGAAAGATCCGAGGAGACCTAAAACAGATGTTTATCGTGTCAACCAAAGCGAGATCTCAATATGCGAAACGACGTCGTGCTCAGTGTCGTACTGGGTTCTTTATATTTATTTTCCTAGGCATTGTTTTTAGAGCGCAGCTCTTAGGCGCCCGTTTCTGGCTTGAGCGGCGTCGCCGTCGCCGTAACCGTAAGGTCACGTGACCCCCGTAAGGTTACGTGACCTCCGTGAGGTCACGTGACACCGCTGACGTTACAAGACCCCCGTGAGGTCACGAGGGTCACGCGACCTCCCGTCTACACCGACGGCGACGCCGCTCGGAGGGACGAGTAGCAGGCAGGATGAGGAGGTGAGGAGGAGGGAGATGGGGTATACGCTCCCCTCAGTACACTTTCAAGAAAAAGGGCGCAAAAGGGTGTATCGTTACACCCTTTGTCCCATATATTACACCCCAAAACTTCGATTCGACGTACAGCGCCCCGTAGTCGAACAGACGGCCCCAAATTTTACGAGGGGCTTGATAGCCATGTGGTACAATTTATTAAAATAGCTAATGTACGTTTTACTGACTACAAAAACATAATCGGAGTTTTCTTGGCCCCACTGTAAAAACTCGGTGCTTTCTTTATGTAGTCTTCGATACGTACTTTAGCTATTTAAAAAGTTATATCGCACCGTTCTCAATCCTCGTAAAATTTGGGTCCGTATGTTCGACTATGAGGCTCTGTACGTCGAAATGAAGTTTTGGGGTGTATTATATATGGGACAAAGGGTGTAACGATTAACCCTTTCACACCCTTTTTTCTTGAGAGTGTACTCTGCTCCTCCTCCTCAAGAGCTGCGCTCTTATTAGGCGTTATAGGGAGTTGTAAACGGCTTTCATTTTTAACGTTGTCATAATCCGAGCTCCAAACGTAGAGAACGCGACACAGGTAGCGCGCACAAGCGATCGTCAGTGCTTCCTTTTTTTTTCAGGTTTGTTCTATCGTTGCAAGATTGTGACTTAAATTACTAGCGTTGTGAGATATGTTTATACAAAGAGCTTACGCCCTCAGAAATATGGGATGTAGCACTCACACCTTTTGTCTCATATGATACACCCCAAAAGCTTCAGTTTGACGTGCAGCGGACTGATGGCAAACCGAAGTTACCAACGCTCACGAGCGTCTTGATAGCCGAGTGGTAAACTTAATGAAATAGCTAATGCACATGTTACTGTCTGCAAACAAAAAAAGATATTCGGAGTTTTCTTGACTTTACTGCAAACCCTCGGCGTTCAAGTTATTTCTGTAGTCCTTGGTACGTACTTTAGCTGTTTAGTAAGTTACACCGCAACTTTGTCAAGCCCCTCGTAAAAGCTGAGGCCATCACGTCGACGGCAGTTTGCTGTACGTCAAACTTATGTTTTGGGGTGCATTATATGGGACATTTGGGTGTAAGACGACGCCGTCTTCTTTTTTAGAATGTACATCGGCTGTAGAAATTAAATGTTCGTAAACAATTTGTAGAAAAAAGAAAAAGCGGGAATGTCGTGTTCGTGTTGCGTCGATTTGCGTATGCTTGTTTTTTTTAGAATGCTTTTGAAGCGTTCTTATTAGTATTGCGCGAAAATGATTTGTCAAATCGGGTCATTGGCCGAGGGTCCTCTGTAGATTGACATCTTACCATCCTGGCATTTTCCTCCCCTCCTATGAGAGTCTGACATATATGAGACATCAATTTTACTTGTTTTCTTTCTTTTTTCTAGATTGCAAGGATTTTCCGCTTTGCCCGCTACTGCATGACGCACGTTAAGAGGGCGGTGCATCAAGTTATAAAATTTCAAAAAAATATTGCTTTAATTTATTAATTGACGTTCATAACCTCCAAAAACACCTGTTCGGTCATTTTTCTTTTTTGTGCAATAAAAATTGCAGGAAAAAAAAGCAGCTTTTACACCCTCAATTTGCAGGCAAAACGAGCGGCCACGTAATCTGGTGCGGGTTATAATCCGCCAATATTCCGCACTGATGTTTCGCGGAGCGCTACGGCACTAGCTGAGTTCCAGACATTTCCAAACAGGGTTCGCTATTCCTATCTTTGCTGCGCCTGGGCACGGGTCACCAACCGAATGATTGTCGATGCATTAGGCGTCACGACCTCGAACCGAGTGTTCAAGCAGTGTACGTGTTCTATCTATGAGTCATTTTTAGGCCGTGACCACAGCAACAATGCAATGCCCGGGACTATACGCTATCAAACTTTCCGAAGGAGAAATTAAAATAAATAAGCTTTTACACTTGAAAGTTCACTGCGACAAAGAAACTTCTTAGTGAGTGTTGTACTCGCGGTAGCCATTACTGATTTCGGCTGCTCGCTGTCTGAAGTGGGCCGTTGGCGCTTGGAGAGGAGAAAACGCTTGTGCTCTCTCGCAGCTACGTGGGCCGCCTCGTTATCCCTCCGCGCCCCAGTGCCCCGGGACCCAGCGTAGCTTCAAGCGGATCCCGTGGCGTTTGCGCGCGCGAATGGCTCTCTTCGTGATCTCTATACTTCGTTTCAGCTTGGGTCCAGACGCAGCCGATGCTACAAGCGCGAGCTCCGGGCTTCCAGCGTCCCTGCCAAGCACGCGCGCTCGTGCAATGCAAGCACTATTCAGGGCCACACGCTCGCGCTCGTAGCATCGGCTGCGTCTGGACCCAAGCTGAAACGAAGTATAGTACCGTCGGGCTCGCGAGACGATATTGTTTGCATGCCGTCAACACTTCTTGGGAGTCGGTGAAAATCATCACCGTTGTGGGCTTCTTCCGGTCCTCGTTGTCCCGTCTCTTCTTGTCTGCTTCTGCATAGGCGTGCTTCACAGCCGTGAGGACCCCCTGCGCCTCCGTGTGGTCCGGGGTCTCGCCTTCCAGTGATTCGCACCCCCTCCCCTCCTCCCTCGCAGGTTGATTCCCGCCGCTTTCGTCAGCGAGTTTTCATCCGCCGTATAGCATCCACGTAGTACACAACAGTCGCTTCGGGGTTGTATTTCACCATTTCCTTTACCTCCTTTAGGTGCTTGTTCGTGTACCGCCTCCGTCTTTCCGGCTGCTCCGCACCCATCTTCTTTGGGATCGGCACGGTCAAAACGACGGCTGCTCGCTCCCATGGCGCCAATTGCGTTGGAAAGTTCGGGAGGTCTCCGAAATCTTGTCCCAAGAGCTTGGCGACTTCTCTCCTCAATCGCGTGTGCATACGTTTTAGTTCGTACGCCTGTTCCTGGTGTTCTCGCAGGTCGTTAAATGAATGGAAAAGGGACGCACTCGTGGAGCTTGGTGAGTTCGACGTTCCTAGGTAGCCCTGCCACGCACCTTCTAGCCGCTCAGTAGTCTTTCTAACCGGGCCATGTCTCTTTTTCAGAGATGGTAGTACCTGATGTCGTACACTTACTCTCGACACCAACAGGGATCGGATCAGCGCTCGGGCCACTGCTTCGCCGGCCACCTCCCAGCCTGTGCGCAATTCCTCGTACGATCGACGTCCCCTGCTTCCAAGTCTCCGTTCATCCTTCGTACCAAGCTCGTCGCATTGTTCGTCACGTTCACAGTTACTCCGAGGACTGTGTGCTCGTCGGTCTTTTCGATCGGTTTGCCGTCAAAGGTCAGAGACCACCGCAGCCGGGGGCTCCTTTGCCGAAAATTAGTTTTTTTAGTCTTCTCCATGTGATGGCTAAGAAACACCTTCTGCAAGCGCCGACAGATGGCGGTGGGGTGCATATTTCGGGCAGAGTCATATATAGGGGAGAGTTTGGCCAGCTGGCGTGGCCTCGTTGGCAGCTCGTCAACTACGTCCCTGACACGCCATGCGAACGCCATGGCTACGCCGATTTCGCCATCTTCAATCCCAGCCAACGCCGGAGGCATATTGCCCGCATGCTTGGCTCTCGGTTTCCTCCAACGTATGACTGTTTTATTGTGTTTCAAGTCATCCGCTGGCAGTATATGGGCTGCGTCGTGCTTATTTAGGAGCCGTATTAAGTTACTTCCCGGTTACCTTGTCGATTCTCCCTCCGTACGCGCCGCGACACCAGCCCGTTCATACGCTTCGCGGGCGTTTGGTGCGTCGCGCAAATTACGCTCGCGTGCATTTTGCAATTTTCAGTTATAGTAGACGCCTATACTTATTTTAGCAGTGCGCAACGATAACAGCTTCTAATTTGCAGCTGAGGGGCCTTCCGTACAGGGTTCTGAAAAGAGGAGTGAATGCGAGAATGCCTAATCGTGTCCAGTGTTTTCGAAAGAAAATTGCCTATTAGATTGTAAAGTGAGCCAAAGCCCTTCGTCCGAGAATTTCCCAAAGTTTCGTTTCTTCCTAATTACATTTCCTCTTGACTGCGCGTCAGCGTGTCAAACGAGATGGCTTGATCGAAGCGATCACTATTCCGGATATGAGATGGCCACGCCGTGCATGCATAACGCGTGCCTCCACTGAACTCTCTCAGCCATAAAACAGCGATCTTGTTCGCCGAACATCTAGGAAGCCGGAAGGTTACAAAGAAGTGAATGAAAAAAATGAAGCTTGTGCGAGTTTGCTGGCATTAAAAACGGCGCCGGCACCAACGTTTCTCGTGGCGTTAGAGTCGTCTATTTCATAACGAATAGTAAACATCGAGCGACTCAACGTCAGGCGGCTCTTAGCGAATGGTAAGCTTGCTCATTTTAATCGATTTAACTCCATTCATTGGCCGTTTCTTACGGCGCTGAGATCCCAGCGTCCATCACCAAGTCATTACATGAAAATTAAGAAAAATTGAAAGACAACAAAACCAGCTTTTTTAATAAAAAAAACATTTATTAGGGCATCAATAATAAATTAGTTCGTTTCGCGGTTTGGGGAATAAGCCAAGGAAAAACGATTCACAAATGGGATGTCCCTGTCTCGTGCTGAAATTATTCACATTACAGAATACATGCGAGCTTTGTGTAGCAACTAGTTCGCTTGTTGCTACACATCGGAATTATTGAAATAACAAAATGTTCTACAAACTTGCCCTAACATTCAAAACAACCTCAAGTAGCACAGACAGTAGTTTTCCTTACGCTTGCCTCTCTCCGCTTAAAAAGACCCTCGTATTCCATTCGTCATGCCGATGTCTGGATGGTCCTGTGCTTCAGAAGCAACTACGGAGATACGATGATTAAGTATCAGCTCCCAAGAGCGCTAAATTATTTTGTGTCACTGGGCATTTGCATTGAACGTGTTTCACGGAAAGCTATACGACTACTATTTACAATGTATTAGATATAGCAAGTTGACTGTATGTACCAATCATTTTGTTATTTTGTTATATTAATAAAGTGTTGCTTCCGCTGTTGGTGTAGGGGAGGAGGAGGCTTTGTCAAGCAGTTCTTGCACTGCTTTTTTTCCCTCTTTACCCTCTTTTTTTGTACGAAGAGAAACAAATAAAATTGGAACTTTAAACTAGTTTTCGTCGCTACTGCGACGAAAACTCCATTTTATATATATATTTAAATGTTTCAAGTCGAAACAAGCATTAAAGACGAAAGCCTTCCGTGGGCGTCCACAATAGTCGCGCTTGAATTTATTCAACCATATTTCGTGGCGTGATTTTAATGCGAAAGCGTTAACTGTCCCATGGAGCGGAGGCGGCGTTGTCCGTAACCGCGAAAAACAGCCGAGAAATTCACTCCACGCCGTAACCGCCAAGAAACGGCAGAAAAATCCCCTCCCAGAACGGCTCTTAAAATGGCTGCGACGCGGCCCGCCCCGCCGGGTAGTTCCAAGGAACGCCGCCCCACAGTAGCCCTCTCCGGGGCGCTGCTCCCGCGCGCCGCCGCAGCAGCGCACATCCCGCCGCTTCCCAGAGCCCGGCCGGCCGGCGTCGGCACAGGCTGTCCGGCCGGCCTCTGCAGAGGATAGCGGGGCGCGCAGCTTGTACGAAATACGCTACGTATACGAAGTTTTTTACACGTAAGCGGTCTTAAATGTCCTCCTGTATTTTTTTTTCTTGTTTAGCATTCATTAAAAAGAAAAGATACGAAAACCGTGGCGGCTGTGATGGGGACACCCAACCGCACAACAACCTACCATTTTCTCACCAGAAAACCTAAAAATCAGGGTTTGTACGTAGGATACCATGCGGCCCTGCATGCGCGCGCGTTGGCCTGGGATCAGGTAATGGTGGACAGGCCCGCGCCGTTCCCACGGCGTTTTCCGTTGCTAGGCGGTTGCTAGGCCTGACGTCAGTGCTATGGGAGAAGTCTGGGAGGAGCGAAGGTATGGCGAGAGGTCACCGGGGACAATAGATGTCCAGACTCTTCCCCTATATATGGCTCTGATTTCGGCAACGGGGTAAGACGCATAGCAACGGAGGCCACACTGAATTGGTTGTTTGTAGGAAGCGACGCCCTGACGTAACACCTTGCAGCCGAAGATCGCCGGTGACGTCCACTTTCGCCAATATTGGCGCCGCGCGGTGGGGGACGGCAAGTGTGTCACTGGAGCGCATGTAGACCCCCCCCCCTCCACACACATACACACACACACACTCCCGGTTTACGACGCTTCGCGGCGACAGTCTCCGGATGGCTCATTACACTAACCCATCTTGGCTCACCCGTACACGCCGCTTCGCGGCACCCCGCCGGTCCATCGAAATAAGCGGCTGGGGTGCCGGTGCGTGCCTAGGAAGCCCTCGGAAGCTTCTGCCGACGGATTTGGAGACATGTGGACGCACACGAGCTGCGGTTCCGTTCTTCGGCCTGCCACAACGTTCTTGAAGCGTAGTCGTCTTACCATGTCACCGGCCCGTAAGTGCACGGTGTCTCTGCCCCTCTATGCACAACATCTATGCATAACAACTAAATGGTTCTGTCACTTTCGGCGCATCTCGCGCACGTCCTTCATGCACGGGCTAAGTGAACTGACCTGCTTGTACCAGCGAGAAGAAGGGTCCCGGAAATGCTCACCCTGCGGAAAAGTGCTGAGAAACTGCATTCACCAAGCTTTGTTGTATATAACCGCTGCGCGAATTACTCACGCATTTCTTCAAGAATCAGCGTTAAAGAAATTAGAGTGAAGACGCAGGCGAGCTGGTGACGAATCATAGTAGCAAAAGCCAGAGACAAGGAGTTAAAAAAAAGAGTACAACACCTTCTCTGAACCAGCACAACATAGATTTAATTTGGCACAGTCTTCCTTCCTCTCTTCAGATATCACGAGCACAACCCCTGGGTCATCGACCGGCACCACATTTGAAGGTCTTAAACAAAAAGACACATGCACGACTGCAGTCTTAAGGGTCCAGTGAATACAACAAGCACCAGACCCACAAAAAGAGACGGTGTTGTTTTTGTTCTTTTCAGCTCCTTGTCTCTGGGTTTTTCTATTAGAATCAGCGTGTCGGCCACAGCGATTTCGGTCCATTTTTTTCTTCGAGGAAATGGAACCAACGCTTTTGTTGGCCGTGCTGCTAAGTTGCCTCCACCGTGGTTCATCTTCGGGTAAGCCGGGTTATGAAGCAATGCCGTGGTTGCCTGCGGTGCTGCGTCTATGGGGATAGCGGGTGACAAAGAGGTTGCGACGGCAATAAACATTGAACTTGTTGGCTATGGTGAGGGAACGGCGTTGGCGATTGCGGTAACTTGGCTTTATGGGCTGGCAGCCTTTCGGTGCTTTTGTTTTGTGCCTTCGGCGTCTTCCCTGGTGTCCGACACTCGTCGGTGGACGCAAAGTGGCGGCTGAATCGGGTTCAACGTCCACATGGTAAGCCCTTGAGGCCAGCATCAGGACAGTTCACTGCATGCCGGAACATAAATCGTCAGGGGTTAAAATTGCACCTCCCGGTTGTTCTTGTTGTTATCCTCTTGTGTACTTATGTTCAAACGAATAAAATTACATAATTTGTGCAGATGTCTGTTCATTCAAGACAGAAAAAATGGATCTTTTGAACGTGATAAACAAATAGAAACCGCACGCAATGAGAAGTTATCGTTTGCAAAAAGAGCCTAATATTTCTTTTCAAATTGATAGTTAAGCAAAAGCTATGATTATAATTTACTCCAATGTCAAACCAATTTCCGGCCGAATAAATTCGAAAGCCTGCAATCTTTTATGCCTTGCAAAAAAAAAAGCTCAGCGAAGCACCTTTTTTTCTACCACAATTTTGTTTATCTTTTTTCTTCCAGGATTTGAGACTTTTCAAATATTGAAGGCCTTTCTACCGAAGCACTCAAAGAGCTTGGTTCAGTTTTGACTTTGCGCTGCGGTCGTGAATCCGACCCACGAAATTGCGCTTCGCTTCTCGTGCGATCTTTTTTGATATATCCAGGCCAGAAACACCGGCTTATCTTGACTTTGTATGTGTGTTTCAATATGCCATGGTTACATACCTATACTGCTTTTTTCTTATTTTTCTTTTCCCCTTTTTCTAAACCTTGCGAGGACTGGATACCGCTTTCCGAAGAATGTTTTCTTTTGACAGGGAAAATAGCAGCAAGGCAAAAACTACCGATTCAAATCGGGGAGTTGTACTGACATTTCGCCAACGTCGAATGAAGCATACATTCCTTGATTTGATGCCGAAATGCTCGTGCAAAATTTTGTTGCTTGCAATCTACGTTTATTAAATCTTCAATCTGCAAAAGAAAAGCTGGAATCGAATGAAAAGTACGGGACAATTAACGAACGAGATATTATCCACAATTTTTATTTGTACTTTTTGATTGAAGCGCCGTAGATACTTACGAATCTGTCATTAAATTACTTTTGCTCGCGGGACGTGATACAACTGATTTAAATGTATCGGCTGCAATAAAATTATGCAACGGGTTAATTAGTTCTACCTTATGCAAATATTTTGCTAATTACCACATCACAATCGTCCATTAATATCCACCTCAATCGATAGCTCTACAATGAGGAATTTTGTTTTTGTTGTTTTAAGTGTGTATTATTATTGGTGCTCAGTGAAACAATACCCTGTACACATACATGTACGCACATTGTAAACGCGCAAGGGTGGAGAGGGAAGCAAAGAAAAAAAACTCATCCACAAAGAGCGAGAGCATGCAAGCAAGCGTAAGGAAGCATCCTAACCCAAACCCTTGTCTGGTTTAGGTGATGATCATATCCACATTCGCTTTCATGAGCCGTACAGTACTGAACAAACTTATACAGAACACGCGAATTGTCTCTTTGCTTGTGGCAGCTTTTTCTTGGAGGAGGCTGAAGAACGATCCCCCATTTAGCACTGCAGGATGTTTTGTTTCTTTGTGGCAACAGAACACCCGCAGTGCTGTGCAATGTACATTACAAACCCCGTTGCTCGGCTGCCAGAAGGACAGCGATTTCATGAGAGAAGGCAGTTAGAGTGTTCTGGTATAAGGTTTGGTGAGCGCTGTTGCGAAAGTTTCACATGCGTGTGGATAGCTTCAAAAAGCTCTTGGTTGGACAAGCGCTCATCAAACAGGAATTCATGTCTGTTCTCACGGCGCCGTACAAGGGCTTTAAGTTGGATTGGCAAAAATGTTAGCGAGATTGCCGACTTTCTCGCGGCGTATTCATCTTAGAGCCCTGGACTTGTTCGTGTACTTTCTTTCTTAGCCCTGTGGTTCGTGTATCCGGTATGGTCAAAAAACAAAAATGTAAATTAAAAAAAGTAAAGCATATTGGTGAGACGAAACAAAAGTGCTGAAACACTTAGCTAAAACACCAGAAATTCCGCCCTTGGAGATGGATACGGCAGCGTAGTCAAGGTCTATACAACATGCGAAATGATTAACAGTTGCTATAAATACGCCTTTTTGCAGGATATCAAGATCAACTAACGCGAGCAGCCTATTGTGCAGTCTAAAATGGTTTTTTTTATTACTTCAAGGTAAACAAAAAAACCTGGACACCTTTCAGTTTCAGTGGTAAATTCATATCCATTAACACTAATTAAACTACCTTTGTGGTTTTTTTTTATTTATTTTTTGTCAATAAGGTTTTAGGTTGCGTATGGCTTAGATTTTAAGGGAATCGCTGGCAACAAGCTCCTGGAACTTTGAGTTCGTCAAGGGTCTCGTCTGAATTTTCTTTCTCGAGTCAAGAAGCCTTAAAAATATTGGTAGAAAGAACAGGTACAAACGAAAAAGATCCGGGCACGTTCGATCGGCTAAAAAGCTAACCCGGAAGGTGTTGCGACGAACAATCCTGTTGAGGGATAGACGCTTTCTTTTTCTTTTCGTTTTTATCTCAAAGACGAGTTATTGCTGTGCATTCACTTTTCTTTGCAGGCTTTCAGCGTTCGAATAAACTTGCTCATCTATTTTGTATACCGGGTGTTTTCGGGAAAATTTTCAAAAATTCCTACAAAAAGGGTGCTTGAGAAAGAAAAAAGAACTTCTTTCGAGAACAAACTACCAAAGACGGTTGGACATCAGGAATTGCAACAACAAAAAAACCACTATTTTGCGACATTATTACCTAAACTTTAACTACTTAACTTTTTAACTATGAAGAATAAACATAAGGTTCCAATTAGAAAGTGACCGAGTATCATTGAAAACCTGTAATTCACTCAATTTCATGAATACTTAACGTACCTCCGAAGTGTGAGGGTGCGCTAAAGTTTCCACTCGTGCAGTAAACTGATGGCCGACGAAGTGAAAATGCGGATGGCGTTAAAATCATCCGCGTACTCTTATCATCCGCAAATGATTAAAAAAAAAGTTTATCAGGATTTGGGAATTTTGGAAACCCATTCGATGAATCAACGCAGCTGCTTAAAAAGGCTACTTGACACATTTGTGTCGGTTGCGTTCACAGCAACCGAAACGACAGCAATGGCAAAAGTCGCCGGCACAAGTGTAAAACGTGCACAACGTGGCAAGCCGATGCAAGAGGTAGTAGCTTCGCGAACCAATATTAATTTGTCACTGTGGTCCGCGTGTTCCGGGTTGTTTCTGTCGTTTTTATTATTGATTGTGTATTTGCTGCCACCGAGCAAGCCAATCACGCACCGAAGAAAAAAAAAGCATGGCGTCCTTTCGGCAATAGACCTTTTCTGCAAGTGCGCCGCCATCTTGAATTGACGTCACTTCCAGTATGGGCGAAAACACTGTTTTGCCTTTGCCACACCAATAGAAGGCATTTAGGATATAAGCGTAACCGTCACACTTTCTCGTTTTGCCTGCCCTTTATTTTTTTACTGTTTGCAGGTTGAAACGTTGGATTATTTTTTCGTCGCCCATACCGGATACGCCTATTAGGTGGCTGGGGACGAGAATACACAGAAAAGGTCTATAGGTTCTTTCCGAAATTCTGTCTGGCCACTTTGATCACTATCATCGCCATCTTAGGAATGAGTGACATAGTGGCGCTTTGAGTGCAGCGGCCTTGTGGTTCCCGAGTATGGAAGAAGTTAAAGATGCTTCGAAGAAGATTATGTTAGGCCTATTGGGGAGGAGGAGCGACCGTGACGCCCCAAGCGGTTAACTTTAGAACTACACGGATGGGGACAACAAATACAATGACTCAACGCTCGGCCGACATAACCGAACGCGGCGTCAGCGTTCGGCTGGAGTTCGTGTTCTCCGGTGAGGGGAGAAGGGGCTCTTTTGTATCCACTCCGGACGGTCCCAGCTCAGCACAAAAGCCGAAGTGGGTCAAGCTCGCATTCTCTGAGGATAGATCCGGCACTTAACCGGCGATTGTTAGTATTTTTTACATTAAACTGTGCCCCGCGCTTTATTGTAGAAGATGACATGGACATGCCCATAAGGCCTCTAGGCATGTGCAGAGGCCTTGTGTTGAGTAAACACCGAGTATGGGGACAACAAACGAGTCAGAGCGCCCCCTATAGTTCGATCTCCTGCCCAATACGTTCGAGACGTTGAGTACTATGCGACGCAGGAATTGAATACAAGAGCATGCGTAAGCGTTCATTTCAAACTCGGCTCCAGTCAATCTGTTGGCGGCAAACAATTGGCTTGACAGCGCCTTGATGTATAACATTCTTATCGCGGTTTCGTTGTGGGTCGGTGCTTCGTCCTTACCGGCTGCATATTTGTCACCATCAAAACTGCGATAGCCAGAAAGATTCTCGACTGCTGTTGACTAGCGAAAGTGATGCTGGCGGGCAAAACTACTACAGACTGCACGTCGACAACCGCTGTTAGTACTGTAAATGGTAAACTGATATTTGATCCACCAGGTGCCACTAAAATTCTAAAAGGATCTATTGTACCCGAGCCCAACAACGAGCGTCCTTCGATGTGTTGATTGGACACGAAGACCGGCAGATGGCTGATGCGAGCACTCGTGTTGAATCTGTGACTTCTCTCGATACCACTGTGATGAACTCAAGATTCCAGTGCACAGTCCTCGATTATTCTAGGTGGTGGTGTCCCGGCCCCAAAGCAAGTCCAAGCCATGCCACTGTGCGTAACATCACCACCATATGCGAAGTTACGGGCTGAAGCGAAAGAATCGGAGTGTTAGAATGAAGATGGATACTGCCGTATAGCAAACGAAGCAAGTGAGGCCACCATGAGAACAGATCGCGCATACATAAGCGTACCCCAATAGTGACGTCATAAACATGGTAATCTTAACCCGGAGACAAGAAGTAATGGGTTGACCGACACTCCTTGTTTCAGGGTTTAGAACTTTATGATGATTCGTAACCAGCTCTTCTGGGTAGTTCCTCTTTTTGCAATGAACATGAGCTCGCGTCAATCAAGGTATTTCAAATTGCTATCACATTCGAGCACAAAGAATGTGTCTAGAGTCTTGGAGCCCCTCGCCGCAGCATGCTCCCAATTTTATCAATTGAGCAGTCCTTAGCCGAGGCCTGATGTTCAGGCGAACAAGCAGTTACCTATTCCCCTTTTAAGTGTCTCGTTCAACTTCTTTGCTCATTTTCTAAGCTGCGCTATCGTCAGGCTCTTCAGCAACGTCTCCTCAGTGACTCATTTATGTGCCTCTCGTACAAAGAAGTAGTTCAGGTTCTGCAGCTTTCACGAGTTAATTAAGATGGAGTCCCTGAAACGAGAAGAGGAGACATTCGATGGGGAGTTAATACCGCTCTGTCAGGTGTACCCTCTCAAAATTATATTGAACTCCTTAAAAATGTTATGTCATCTGCGCTTTTCAGCCGCTCTCTCTCTCTATCTCTCTTTCATACACAAACACACTCACTCACTAACTTTCTCACCGAGCTCTGAAATGAACGGTTTCAGGGCACATGACGAGAGATAACCTCGCGGGTTGCCCGACTCGGCGCACTGGAGCCGACTCGATTAATTAGAAAGCGCGGCTGCAGCCGGCCAAAGGTGACGCTCTCGCCGGTCGAGTGCGTTACCAACACACATAATATCCTCGAAGAACACCGCAATTTATTACCGCCCATATTTCTTTTTTCTTCTTCTTCTTCTTCCAAAGGTCCCTTACACTTTCGAGAAGGCTATGAGCTCCGTTGCGTAAATTGTGGGGGAAAAAACAAAACAAAAGAGAACTTTCTTTTTCGCTATCGCGTGTACATGAGCAACGCTTTGCTGCCCCCCGAAAACAGCTCATTTAAATACTGTTTCGTCAGTTTTCTTGCTTTGGTTTTCTGCCAAGTGATAACCTATGCAAATTACGAGGCCTTTTGTTGTCGATGGGGGCGCTGGTTCTTGCCCCTTTTTTAGTAGGTGCGTGTGTGTCGGACGCCGATTTATCTCTCCCGCCTTTTTTGTCCCGATTTGTTTCATACCGTTTCTCGGGAACTAGTCTTTAAGCTCAGCTGTGGAAATTGGTTGCGCGATTCTGTTTTGTGTGGTCGCTAATGCCGCAAACCTTTTCTTCTTTGTTTCGTTCTTTTATATATTTTTGTCCTTAGTGGGATGAAGCTTTCTCTTTATAAAAGCAGTTCCCTCTGCATGAAGAATTTTTTTTTTTTTCAATGTTGGATCTCTTTA